>MU912031.1:115122-132844 GCA_036418165.1 Cooperia oncophora
CGCTTCAAAGCACCCCTGCTGTTATTTTTGAGCGAGCGCCTGTTTATCTTGCCTTATGCCTTTAACAGCCCTAATAAGATGTTATGTCAGTATTGATGTGCCGTTGTGATTGCAGTACAGTGGCCTTGGCTCGTTCTCATTCTTTACAACTTGGTTCGTCACCGCATCTCACGTGCTCTGCCACAGGCGTAATCGTTCAGGTGTGAGCGCAACGAGGAAGTGGGATGTTTGTCAGCTTTCTGTCTTTGAAAATAACATGACATTCGTTGCTTTCGTTCACATTCAGCACGTGCTGCTTTTATATAAACAGGGATCGTTTAGTATGCAACGTCTGCTTGCTGACTCAACAGAAACCACGTTACCGTGACTATCTTTAGCCTACTCGTGCCGTAGTTATCGTTTTCTGGCGCTGATAACCATGACGAGCTCTTAAAGAACTCTTTTTGCGAAAGAGGGCCCAGCCCGGCCAGGAGGGGACATTTTGCACTTTGACTACTTCCCATCGCTCCGTGTTCATTGCTTTGCAGGAGTTAACAAGTATTCCTCAAAAGGTTGACAAGTAGTCTCTACAAACTTCGGCTAGTATGACTTCACGGCTTCACAAGATTTCTCAACTTGTGATAGCTCAAAACAAGGATGGGAAGTAGCGAAAGTGCAGATCCCCCCCCCCCTCTACCCAAGCCGCAGTGCGCCCAAAAGTTTGGCTGATCGCCCAACTAAGAAAACGGCTATCTGATCCAGCAGTCACTACGACAAAGCCCAATTTTCAAAGGTTCTTGGTATTTTCGGACGTTCGCTAGATGACGTCAGAGAGGCAGGCGAAGGCTCTTGATGGGACATTGAGCCCTTCATAAGCAGTGAACCATGTTTGGGCATTTGAAAACGGGAAGAAGGGACTCCACTGAAAATCCAGCTATACGTACCTCTTTTTCGCCTTTTTCTGGCAGTCCAAGCCAGATGTGGTCAAAATGCTTGCCCAGTAGTAAGTTTGATAGTTGTCTCCAGGGCAGTTTGCTCTTCTGACCACGGCTATCTTATCTGTTTGAGGGGAACGGCTAGCTTTGAAGGTTTGATTGACCCTATAAAGAGGAATATGCATCTGTTTGGCAAGAAAACGCATGCTGTGGCAAGCGAGGCGCAGAGTAACTTGTAGTGGGGATTCACTTGGTCCCTATTGATCACCTCTTGCTGTAGAGCTATGTAACAGAAGGAGCTTCGTTCACGCTTAACAAAAGCCAATCGGTATCACCAAGGTGAGACATTTGAGTATCCAGGAACTAGCGCAATGCAAAATGCCCCTCCCAAGTTGAACAGCACTTGTATCGTTGCCAAACCTGGCCCGTACTTACTATGACGTGACTATGACGAGTGACTATGACGCAAGCGCCATGCACTTCTGCGGAGCAGATGTGGGAATGGTCAAAGCGGTGGTCGAATAAAGCCTTATAACAGTCTCGGTAAAGAGCATATAAAAAAACAATATCCGCTTGGAAGGGTAAAGAAGACAATCAAGGGAGTTAGTAGATGATGTGGTCCTTCGGGACCAAGAAGCAAGCGGAAACCGGATAACGGAATTCGGAATTGTCTTCTCCATCAACGAGATCAGGTAACGACCAGGGAAGACAAGCAGAAATTGAAAGACTGTGAGATGTCAGAGGGGTTGACTAAAACTGTAAAAATGCAGCAGTAATAAAAATACTAAAATTTTACACATTGACCTGTAGGAAAGAGAAAGCGATAAAGTGGGCCGCATTATCGCGTTGTGGAGGAAAATTCTGGTAACACCCTCCCTCCCAGAATCTCCCCTTAAATACGACCCCTCCCCCTCAACACAATCGCCCCCTAACCAGCATTTTGCCATCTCGAGCTGGCTAGGGCTACTGCTTGCGATCGGTGTAGTCTTACCGCACCGCCGAGTAGAGCAGCACATGGTGCACCGGAGATTGAGAGGAATCAAAAATCGACCATTTGAAAATTTTCCCGAGCTGAAGAGAGCCCACCCCAGTGCCTTACGTAACGATAATGTGTCTTGGTATCAGGTGCAATCACCTACCGCCCGCCTAGGTTCTGGTCCCAGTGCACATTACCGCAGAAGAATCCACACTGGGGGTCGTATTCGGTCGTTATAGAGGTGAAGGCGGTGATCGCATAGAGCACGAATGCACAGGGAATTTTAGCGAAGAAAAAACTATGCGAGTTGTACTTAGGCGAATTCTCCACGTCTTCATGATGTTCTCAGTCAGGGAGCATGACGACGTGGAAAATTGTCCCGAATACGACAACCCTTAATATCCAGCAACCGGAACGGTTGGGGAGGAGGTTGAACACCACGGAGAGTTTTTGAATACCAGTAAAAGTGGTATTGTTGCCTACGGGAGGGAAATTTATATTGTACACCTGAAACGGCGAAGATTGAATATGCAAACAAATTACCAGCAGTACCGCCAGACACCAAGGATCGTCCCTCGCTCACAACTAAAAAACCACCTTTATGTGCCATTGATGAACCATCAGTGTACGGTATGCCTGGAAAGCGACAGTCTACGGGGCGCGCGCTCAAAGGGTGCAGAACCTCCCAACTATGCTTTTTGTCAGTCAAAAATTCTCATCCCTTGATTGGAATATTTCTTGTCGCATTCGGGTCCTTAAATGTCGTATACCTCTTGGAAAACCCAAAGGAATGACTCGAAGCTTCCGTAGTCTTCATTAAGTCCCTTATTCGGGATCCAGTCACATACCAGATCACGGAGTTGGGGAGGGCGTGGCTTTGTACTGTACTAGAACATGACGTGGGACACACACATTTTCAGAAGGATATGTCCATTTGAGACAGAGACATTTGAGATACAGACATTTGAGCTGTCATCTTGTCTTGTGCTGAGCAAATATATCAAGGATGATCCGTTTTGAATGGCAACATCCGCAGAAGATAGCCGCCGCAACGGCGAGATGAGGTATGCAGCCACGCCCACTCCATTTTCGGGATATAGAGCGTACTGCGACCTGCATGGACGGTCGATCAAAGTGTTCCTTATAAGAAAAGTTCCTTTCATGGAACATAATGAAAAGGGGCATTTCTCAAAGCAACTGGAGTCGATTTTAAAATAAAACAGCTGAAACTCGTTTTCATTTCAACGATAGAGCACACAGTGTACCAATAATAGTGAGACTGCAGCTATTGTCATCATCAACATTATTCATTTCCACTTTACACATCGGAAACAGTTGGTCATGAGAGATGCAAATGTTATTGCGATCCCCGGGTCCATTTTACCCTAGCCAGGAGTTTTTTTTACTCAAAAATAATTCTAATTTGTTTATTAGTTACACTAGGTGCACAAAGACCACCATGACGGAGAACCATGTTTGTAACATCTCAAAACGAAACGTAATCAGAAACAGAAACGAAGTGCACAGTTGGGCTGCGGGAGGCGGGGGGGTGAGCACTTTGCACCGTTTTTCGCGGCTTCATTGTTGTACTGATTGCTTTACATGAGTTGACAAGTGGTTTCTGGAAAGTTTGACTGGTATCGCGGCGTCCAAGGTTTCACAAGTCCATCTGATGGACACGACAATGAAATCAGCGAAAGTGCAGAATGCCCCCCCCCAAAGCACCAAGAGGAGTAAGCGAAAACTGGTAAACCATAGTGCCATTCAAACCCAAAGCAAGGACAAACCACTCGCCTACATTATCGACAGAAAGTGTTTATGGAACTTGGATGCAGCTTAGCAGCTGCAACGAAGAAGAAAGCGAGGCTTTTATAGGGATTCTTGATGCCCACTGGATAGCACTAGACTCGATGAGTCGTTATAAATAAATCCTCTCGTCTTCTACCTCGTCTTCCTGTTGTTTCTTTTGTCTCTGGTCTCTCACCGGGTTGCCCTTCCCCGCTTCGTGGAATACACAGCCAGCCTTGGAGTCTTATTGAAGGCAGTGGCACGAAAATAGGGCCGGGCGGTAGGGTAAATGCCCCTTGCACCGGAGAATATTGTGATCCCGAGTAGAGGTGGTGTGGTGCTATAATGGCGTCTTTCCCAACCAAGGGTGCCATTATAGCGCCCACCCGCACGCCCACTGCAACCCCTCCCACAAATGGCCGAGCAGTCACGTGAACGCTGAGACTCTTATCGTTTCATTTATGAGGCACAACTGATATGAAGCGCTGCTAAATGGATATATGAATACAGCGTGCAGCTGTACCTATCAGAGCGATTTGGCACGATGCCAACGAAACTCGTCCAAAAATGCTCGTCCAATGCCTCGCAAAACAATGGCTTTTTGGGCATCAGCTTCATTTTTTCGCCGTTTTCCCACTACATAGCACCCCTGCTACTATTTTTGAGCAAGTAGCAAATTATCATGCCTTATGCCTCTAATGAAGTGCTTCTTCACCGATTCCGTCCACTCTTTTCTTTATACCTCAGCTCGCATATGGGAGATGTACTTGGGCTCTAGTGCCCGTGAAATGTTATCGCGAAATGTGTCTTCGAGAGCAGATTCCGCAAGCTCATGGGCGGAGACAGGAAACTCCCTCAATGGTGGTTTTCTGTCCCGCCCTAACGAACAGCGTGGACTGGGTCATGACGCCTGGTATGGCATTATTTATCGATTTTCAAGGGCTTAGGTCATATCAGTCAGCGAACCTTCACTTCAGTTCTCCCGGCGAAAATTAGTACCAGAAAGAGAAAAATGAATTAAACAGTGAGGAAAAAGATAATCAACGAAACGCTGAGAAGGAATGGAGAGAAGGTGAAATATTCAAAAAAAAATGGCTATTGTTAGGATGTGACAGAGAGCTCTTCCAAACGAAATAAATTGACCTGAAAAAATACAACAATGGAAATAAAGCAAATAAAAATTTGAACTTATGGTCGAGCGAATAATAAAACTGGTCGGATGAAAAAGTTCAATCAAAGGATAGAAAATTGCCGATGTGGTTCCACAATAGAACGAACGTTTTATGAAAAACAATTGGTTTCAAATTTTAATAAATCAATCGATACACTGCGAGCCGGCAGTTGATGAAACGTTTCTGACCAATGAATCACAAAGGGGAAAACTTCTCGCTCAATGAATGGTGAGGCGGTTTTTTTTGTAAAGCTACGACTCGGTGCCCAAATGAAAAATAGCTTCGCTCAGCTTTGCAAAAGAAAAACACCTGCAGATTCTTCTAAAAATTGACGACGGAAGGGGGGAACAAAGGTGGAAAGAGAATGGTCGACAAGGGGCGACATTGAAGCCTTTGAATTCAGCGTTCTTTGAATGCCCCTCAATGCCATCACTCACTTTTCTCCTAGCTTATTACACCAATCAATCAATAGCTGCTGAATGGTGAGATGGCCTAGCTATCGATTATCGCTCTTGTTTGGCTATCGATTGATCATCGATTTGTTAATCGGATCGCTTATGTTTTTAGAAAGGCTAATTCGATATCCGTTCACACCGCTAGACTCCTTCAGACGTTCTCTGAGCTTCCTTCGGGCAACCTAGGAATAGACCCACAAACGATAGTGTTGACCTACCAGGTGCCCAGGTGGAACCCAATAGCCAGTCGACCCTCAATATCGCCATTGGCGCTACTAATTTCAGTTACTAGCGGGAATTCGCTCCCCCCTCTCCCCCCTTAGCCACTTTCACGGAAACTCCACCTGAATTACTTGTCCCTGCTAAAAATGCTTATGAACCTTGACCTCACTTGATTTCACTGACCCCCCTCCATTTCGCAACGCTTTTCAAAATATCCGTGAAAATGGTGCTGGGAGGGATACTGTATACGTAGACGTATTCGCTACTTCGTGTCAAGGGAGGGGGAGGGGCTGGTTGGCGTGGCGTCAACCTACTCTGCACCAATCATGGTCGCTTGCCTCTTCCCAGTTGGCTGAGCACGAGCTGGCGCCGCGCCAGGCCAAATCCTTCTGAAACGCCCCAGCATGCGCAGCGATCAGAGATTAGAAGTGTATAGTCATGACTTCATCATTTAATGTCGAGTGAAGAGCTATTCGACCTCAATCGGCCATTTTCTGATAAGCCCCACAAGATCCGCTGAGAATCGCGGAGGCAATCAGGTGCCTAAATTAGCTCGCCAAACGGTTAGATACACCACGCGCTCGTTTTGCCACTGTGCCTTTCTCATGCGTTTTTGTCGTTCTCGGCAGCTTCTTCGCCTCACCATGGCAGATGCACCGATGGATAAGGCGTAGTCGTAGACTTGGTTCTGCCCATACGATGGGCATGAAGTGTGCTATTCAATGAGCAAGAAAAATCGGTAGGCCCGGCTCCGCCCCTACGATGAACGTGGAGCGGGCCATCTATACCATATAAAATCGATTTTTCATTCTACCCCATCCTCAGTCTTCACTAGTTAATCTCTATCAACGGGTCCTGAAAGTATGGAAGGTCTGATCTGAACGAATTTGATCCTGGAGACCGTGTATGTGGGAAGGGTCGCTCGCGGCTGCCGCGCGACGCGGACCTTTGCCCCTGTTATCAATGTTTTTGTATTTCATAGCGCTATGCTTCGTCGTCGATGTTTTCTTTGAAGTCGACTTTCAAGTGATGAACTTTCTCCTTTGTTCTGTGCACCAAAACACGTGAACAAGTCTTGTTTACCAAGCGCTCCTCTTAACCCTTCCGGTTTTGGCCTTCTCCCCGGTACCCCTATTGAATAGATGACTGGCCATGGCAGGACAGGTAATTGAACCTTGGACCAGAGCGTTTTTCCGGTTCAAACCCTTGGAAATGATCAACAACAGATGTTCGTAGAGACACGTGATGTTCCTGAAGATGAAGATTTCGGTCTCTCATCGCACAGCACGCAACGACGATCAGCTGTTCGTGAACTTCAAGTGGGTGAATGACATTTGCTGCTTGATAAATGATCAGCAGTGTCAGCGCTGGCGCTACGAAACACACCGCCGGCACCTTCGATCGGTCTCTGGAAGGTGTTTTTCGATGAACGAAGGTATCGGAAGCAGGGGATGGATCGCAGAGATGCAGAGAAGCAGAGACCCAAAGAAGCGACTCCGTTCGGCAGAAAATGCCCAACGCTGTATGAAATTACAGTCAGCAACTTCCGGGGTTTATTCCCTCATTTTTGATGGGGGTGGAGATGGGGTATGAAGGGGTAGCGGAGAGTAATGCCACGTAGCCGCGTCCCATTCGAGACATTCTCAAACGAATTCCTACCGGGCTGAGGATTCTGTCCATCCATGACCGGTTGAAGTGTACTGGACTCCAATAGGAGGGCAGAAGCGCTCTCCTAGAAACGACAAGCTCCTACAAACCGTTGTATGAATTAATCATGTTTGAAATTCCTAGTGAGACTGAGGAATTTCGACGACTGAGACTTAAAAAAGTGGGCACAATTCGGCTTGGGGGGACATTTTGCACTTCCGCCATTTCCCATCAACCTGTTGAGCCGACAATTAGAGATCTGTAAAATCTTGTGGAGCCATGAAATGATACCAGTCAACGCTTGTGAGACCACTTGCCAACTCTTGTAAAAAATATCTGGCAATTCTTGTAAACATGAACGCGGCAATGGAAAACAGCGAAAGTCCGAAGTGCCCCCCCCTCCTCAAGGCGACCTCTTACCTGCGCCTCGCTGTGGAATGCTTGGCGCATTCCAAAAGGTATTGTTTAGAGCCTAATGGTTCACCCTTTTTGAGTCGTCATAAAATTTTATTTTTTTGGAGGAGTTTAAGAAAACTCGGAAAAACTGTAAGAATAAAAAGGTGAAATTCAAAAGGAAAAGGAAAACCGATTTTCGAATCTCCAGAAAAAATACATGTAGGTAAAAAAGTTATGTTGGTTAGGTGAAATATAGAATGCATCTGCCAACTCAGATTCACTGCTGTACGCAGGACATCAAATCGGAGGCTTGTCAGCCGATGAGCTGAAGCGGTCATGAGCTGCCTCATGAGCTGATAAGCTGCCCCATCAGCTGATAAGCTGATAAAACGGCCTTGAAATACAGATACCATACTCCAATAATTATATATTATGATTAAGTTATGATTAATTACTACTAATGTATTTTGCTATTCATCTTTTCCGATTATTAGCTTATTTGGTGCAGATATTACTATTATTACCGTTATCTTTCACTCTCATTACAACTGGGTATTATCACCTATTATTAGCTATCACTATGAACTTATCGATTATTAACATCATCACTATTAATAACTCATTGTTATCATCACTATGTATGGGCAGGTACCACTGTTTACCACCTGTAATCATGTACTTCATTAATTATCATCATACACTGCAATCAGCCCCTTGCAGTCAACAGGAGAAGGCTCTTACATTCTTGTTCGCGGCAGGTGATGGGGCGTGTGGGGGATGGGGGGGGGTAGGGGTTTGGCGCAAGGGCGGCCCGCTTGTTTCTTTTTTTTCTTTCAAGCGGGAAGAGTAGGCCTCATTGCTCGTATTAATCGTTTCCCACCAAGTGTGGTCACATTTTAGCTTCCACATTTGCTGGAGAGTGGACTGGCACCGCGCCACACCCGGCCCTCCCCTCGACACGCCTCATCATCCTTATCGAACAAGACTGTAGATGAAAAAACGTCCCAAAGGAGACAATCGTACCTTAGCCACCTTATCCAGAAATGGCTATTCCAGCATTTGAAGTCATTTTGAGCTTTTGTGAGGGCAGCTGGGCTAGGAGTTGGACAGGGTTCGGGCCGAGGTTCGTATTTGACCCCTGGCTTGCTTGGGTGAAAAGATGAGAAAGATAAAGCTTTCTGCGCTGGAAGTCGCACTTTACTCCCATTGAGGATCGTGGTGGCCGGGATCGGGTACAATTTAACCTATAGAATGTTTGCGGGACCGGAGTGGACGACCCTCGCACAAATCAGAAGTTTTTGTCTCCCAAAAAAGTCAGACACCGATAAGTTCCAGATTGACAGAAGGCTTGATTGGCTTGAACGGCGGCTGATACGGATTTGAACCCCGGGACGTGATTACGAAAAGTGGCACCACATGACACCACACCATCTCCATTCATGGCTTATCGTTATTCTATAAAAAACTCCAGCTATTCTCAGCGTCACGGAATTCTGAGAAGTTTACCAATTGCGCCAAAATAGCCCCAAACGAGCCTGAAACTCAGGTTTCATTGCAAAGTTTTCTCTGTGAAAGTATCATCGGCCATTGTGGACAATTGGGCCACTATTCAAGCCGCCCCGGTTATGACTGTTGAACCTTTGGTCTCGGGGCATTTCGTCGCAGTGACGTTTGTCAACCTTTAATCGACGACACCTCTTTATGGGCCATAAAGCTATTTAAAGCTCATGAAAAACAGCCCTTATCACAGAATACGCCTTTTTATGGATGCGCAGGAGTGGGTCGATAACGATGACTAGCATTTTATAGGGGACGGACGGTCTGCTGATGGCTGAGGGTTGCGTTCAGCTGAAGTGTTTGGGTACAGCTGCACCCAAACGACGGGTGCAATCGCCGCCCCCTCCCAACACGCAGGGCGACGACGAGGCGCTCTCATCGTTGAGACGCAGACGATTGATCGAGCAGCAGGAAAAGGCGTCATTGAAATAGCAAATCTCTCTTATCAGTCACCAGGGAAATGGGGGACTGTGTGGGGATCGTGCAGGGAAAATTTTCAATATTTTCAAATTTACTAATGACGAAAAAAATGAAGATAGCGAAGGGATAGTCAAAAACATGTGGTCCGTTTCGCCTACAATCTAAACGAACCAACCATGTCATTCCTTCCCCCAAGACAGTCAGAGCTCACATTTACTGGATCACGGTGCTTTACAATCGGGCAGGTCATAGAATGGGTTTACAGCGGAGGGCCGTACTTACTTAGCCTGTAACTTATGTTAGCCCACAAGAAAATACGACCCCCCCCTCCGGTCGTATTTTCTTGTGAAGGAAATGTTTTCGCGTGGTTGATCTTTCTCGGTTTTTCTTGTTCCGAGTGCGCTACCAACCGTTCCCCTGACCCCCACCCCCCACTCGACAGCAGACCCCCTCCCCCCACTCGAGAGCAATTTTTGGGTAAAAACGGACAATCCTTGGAAGGAACACAAAAAAATTATAGACAGTTAGAAATATTCAGAAACAGTGCACGTCGTCGCCTGGGAATCTCTGCGGAGCTGTGCGTGCTACGCACCCACCCCACCCCTCCCCTTCCCCTTCAACAGCAAAAGAGGTAGGAAATTTTGAGAAGTCAGTAAAATGATAGGCAGATGGAGGAGGGGGTCATAAAATTTTCTCTAACGACGGATGTGCATTCTTAGGAAGAAGATGGTAGACGAAATGGACGATAGGGAGCAGGGGGGGGTCGTACCAGAAGAAGAACTTCCAATGGGGAGGGGCGTATTTTGTAAAAAATTCCCCAACGGCAGGAAAAGCGCTGTTCACTGCAGGTTCATCATTTATTATCCATTATCATTGTTTATTTACAATTATTATCATATGATACAGCAACCCCGCCATGTAGTCAACGGAAAGGCGTCTCAGTTGAAAAACTTCTCAGAAGACGTGCTCACCTTCTCCAAGACGGCCTTAAATACCCCTGACACTAAAACTTATTTCAATGGTTGCAGCGCCTCGTGTACAGGCAAAGGCCACCCAGACTTCTCTTCTCTATAAGGAAGGCTATTTGACAATGAAGTTATCTGGGGAGATGAAAAATCCGGCTTGTCGCCTGACCATGCAGGCCATAGTATTGGTCACATCCGAGCAGGGACGTCATCGCGTTGTGATCATTCATTGGAAAATTACGACCCTCCCCCCTCCCCTAATCTATCCTCAAATACGACCCTCCTCCTCATTCATTGGAAAATTACGACCCTCCCCCCCTAATCTATCCTCAAATACGACCCTCCTCCTCATGCCACCTACCGTTTTCCAAGATTCTCCCAACTCCCTACCACTTTTTCCATTTTTTCCCAAAATTTTGCTAATGTCATTTCGACTATCGGAAATAGTAGTTGTATGGCACAACGATGGCGTGCCCTGGTTCCAAGTGCTGTACGATCCCGAGAGAAGCGCAATCCACTTTTTGGCTGAACCACCTTTCTTCAGAGCCCCTTTACCTTTGCGATGGACTGGACTACCGAAAAAATGTTCTGGTACAAAGCTCAGCTTAAACATTTCTCTCATTACCAGCGTGTTATTAGAGTAACGAGCAGTGAGTGCGCCCTTCAGACTTTGATTTCGGGACTTTTCGATGGCCACAGTTTTTCCATTAACGTTCTCGCCGAGCGTCCTCTCTGTGATAAGGAGCTATCGTAGTGGAACTTTGCACAAATGCAATAAAAGTGCAGTTTTTTTGGATGAACGCTAAGCGCACACACCAGGCAATAAACCAACAAAATTTGCTGCCCTGAAGGATTGAAGTGCAGCACAGGTGGGAGGTCTGGGAACTCGTAGCTGTTCCCCATAGAAAGGCAGAATAGGCAGAGCTATTGAAAATTCAGTTACTGAAGCAGTTTGCCACGAATATTGGATCAGAACTGAAAATTTCTGGATATGACGCTTCCCCAAATCGGAAATCGGAAGGCGGAAGTTAAAGTAGTAGGTCTCTTTCTGGTGGGACCTCTAACTTTTTGTGAAGCTGGAGGTGAAGCAGTTCGGTCACAGGAATTCACACATCTTCATAATCCTGCACGAGCTTCACTGAAACAATCTGCCCCCCCCCCTGATCCGAACTGCGCCGATCGAGTCTCACATGCCGCATGGTTTTGCCTGATCCTATAGGATGCGCCATGCTCTCAATTGAGCATAAGAAGCCATTGTAATAACCCCTTGTGGGACCTTGAAAACTGGACCTATTTCTGAGCGCAACAACAATTACCGTTCTATAGCAAGTGCAGAACTGATCAGATCGACGATGACAGGATTATCGATAGTTTTATCGGACGACAGTCAGCAACTATTCTACGGTAGCACTTTGATTGAGCACGGGAGCTGAATGTACACTTTCCTTGGCCCGTCATGACGTCGAACTCGCCCATGTGAACCTTGCCCATTGCGCAGGATTAAGCGGTCCCTGAATGGTCGTCGGCCAAACAAACATACTCTCTGGCATACCCTTTTGATTTCTCACGTTGTCGGAAGGGCCTGCTCTTCGGAACCCACAGAGAACCACTGAAAGTGTAGACATTCAGGGGGTGGAGGGGGAAAGGGGACGCTGGACTACCTTTTCATCCTGAAGAAAGTCTTCTTCGTGGTCTCGGAAGGAATTACGCCCACGGAGTTGGTTCGAATTCATCTCAAAGGCTTTGCACTGAATGGCTCGGGGTTTCCAAGCAAAGGTTTCGTGCAGGGTTTTCGCAGCGCATTATAGACGTCATTGATGTCGTCGCAGGGCTTAGTAAATGAACCAAAGCATTGAGGATGTGTTGCTTGGCAGGCATATGCCCACCTTGAAGTGCATAAAGCATCTAAGGGAAAATTTAGAACGCAAGGGATGAGGTATTCGGCTTCGGCCGGTTCTTTTTTGGTAAGCGCCAGGCATCCTTCTTCACTCACAGTCACAATGGCATTTTAGAGGCGAAACGGACTGTGCAGTGCCTATTGGCGGTTTTATGCAACTCCTTGATGAGTTTGGTAAGATGCAAACCTGTACAGACGGTACGGGCTTGACTGGCCCCCTAACGGAAATCCTGTAGCGAAGTTGGCCGGAGCTCCTCGGAGTCCGACGCGTTGTATGCTTACACGCTCAAACGGCGTTGGCCGATTGGCGAGGGGGGGGGGGTCATTTTGTACTTCTGGCTGCTCCACTTAGTTCCTGGCCCCAGACTTCTTAGAACGCTGTCTTTGTGAAGCTGGTCAATCCGTCCAAGCAGCCGTGAATAAAACCTTTTCCATTTTGCGCAAAGCTCACAAAGTAACTCTCTAGCACGGTCTCCGACATATGCGATGGGCCAGTAATCAAAAGTGTGAATGCCCCTTGTCGGCCGAACTTGGCGGCATATATTAGGTTGTCCGGAAAGTTCTTAGCGTTTTGTGCACCTAATCTTTGTACATTCACTGCTGATTAAAAACTCATTCTGCCTTGCTTCTCAGTAGCACATCCTGTAGAGAATTTCTTGCGCTATCTGATGGTATAATTGCCGTTTCACCATTGCTTGATAAACCCCTTTTTTCAAGATTTTTTCAAGCATGTGAAAAGAGCACTTCGGACGATTTTTTCTTCGGCTATAAATTGGGGCAATCCGCAATCGAAACAGCTCAACAAATTAACCAGGTGTGGGGGCCCAATAGTGCTAGAGAAAGCACTGTGCGGCAATGGCTCAACAAATGTCGTTCTGGAAATTTCAGCCTTGAAGGTGAGCCTCATAGCGGTCGACCTAAAGCAATATCTGACGAGGATTTTAGGGGGATTTTGAAGGTTGACCCATCCCAAACAGTTCGAGAGATAGCAGAAGAGCTAGGCCTTGGCAAATCCACTGTTGCAGATGGTCTGGAACGCATTGGGAAGGTGAAAAAACTCGACAATTGGGTGCCCCACAATCGGAGTGACCGGCAGGAATCGGCACGTCTCGAGGTTCCTTCTTCACTGCTTTTGCGCAAAAGAATTGACCCGTTTTTGAACGGATTTGTCACCTGTGATGAAAAATGGATCATGTATGATAACAGGAGACGTTCCGGACAGTGGTTGGATTTGGAGGAACCACCGAGGTAATTTTCAAAGCCGAACCCTCGCGAAAAAAAATTCTGGTCAGGTTTGGTGGTCATCGGCTGTTGTAATCCACTATAACTTTTCATCACCAGGCCAAACCATCACAGCAGAACCCTACTGTGAACAAACCGACCAAATGTACCGAAAATATTGTCAGCTGCAGCCAACACTTATCAAAAGAAAGGGTCCGATTCTTTTGCATGACAACGCCCGCCCACACGTTTCACAAATCACTATCCATAAATTGAACGAATTGGGAGTTGAAGTTCTACCTCACCCACCATATTCTCTAGACCTTTCACCAACCGACTGTCACCTTTTCAGACATTTTCAGAACTTTCCTGCTGAGAAATACTTCATCAAACAGGACCAGGCAAAAAAGACCTTCGCAGATTTCGTGGATTCTCGACCACCCAGTTTTTTCTTTGATGGGATTTCTCGACTGCTGTCACATTGGCAAAAGTGTGCTGATTCGAATGGTGCTTATTTGGATTAAATCCGATGAGTGTTAAGAAAGTTATGATCGTTTAAAGTTAAACACCCAAAACGCTAAGAACTTTCCGGACAACCTAATACTTCACGTAAGCTCGCGTAACTCTACGAACTCATTGTGCTTCCCATTCTGGTCATCTGGCCAAGTTTATCCTTACTTGGAAATCCTGCTGAGAGGTGTGAAGATTGGTACACGAGTCATCCACGAGTCAATTCAACTTCTCATGGTAACTGGGTGAGGAATGGTGAATCGCATCACGTCTACCGAGCCAAGGTTACCATTACGATCCGCGTCTAGAACACCAGGAAACATCAACCGTTGTGGAATTCACAACGGGGAGGGGGCATATTCGGTCGCTCAGGCAGGATTCGTACTTCATCTCGCATTTCTTTTTCAATTTGTAATTCTCTGACGGTTAATTTCTCCCGTTTCCACACCCGCTTTCAGTTGGCGGAAAAGAGTCAGATATGCAAAATCACTGTGACCACTTCTTGATGGTTGATTGGGGAGGGGCGCTATCCTCGCCCGATGCTAGTTTTTGGTGGGAAGACTGGTAGAGTTCCCGGAAAATCGGTGGAGGAAGTTGATGAGGTAGCAGGTAGTTTGCGAGACAAGGTCGTAGTAGTAGAGGAGGAGGGGAGTGGTGGTACTGACATCCCCTCCATTCATTATTCTTGAGATGGGAGAAAAAGGGTTGTACCAAAAGAGAAACTTGGAAAAAACTCCCACAAATACGATAGTATGCTTCTCTAGTGCCCGGGCCGTTGGTGTATAAAGCCCGGGGCAGAGGTCATTTCTCATTTCAGATCCCATTTTGCCAGCAAATAGCCTCAACCTTTGGTCTATCCGTTATATGCTTCCGCATCTTTGACCGCTCAACGACAAAGATCGAAACTTCGGAATCTCAGTGATTTGCGATAGTCGAAGACTTCAAACGTTCGCCGATCACGATTAAACGATAAATTACCTTTGGCCGGAGATATCTAGTCCCCGCTATGTGACGTTCAAGCCAGGGATGGAAAACAGAGCCAAACAGGGGGTTCAAGGACCAGGAAATGTGGGCAGATTCAATCCTGGAGAAGAAAGAAGCTAGCCCTCTCCTAATTCTATTCAGTCGCTCTCTATCTTTCGCCTTCCGTTCACATTATTCTTATAAAACAGTCAAGTACTGGCATCGTTGGTGAGATCTCAGGGGGTGTCGCACGTAGTCACTGGAAGAAGTGATATTTAGCCGGTGCCCCCTCCCCCTCCCCTTGCTACCGTCGTCGCGGAACTGCACACAATCCTTCTTCTTTCTGGCAGTCGACTTTGATAGTTGATTGGTGATGATCTCCTACCCGCCACTCAACGAGAGTGTCTTGGGGAAAGGGTTGGGAACTGGGAGCATTTGGGAAGATAGTAGCCAGGATTGAGAAGGAGCATCGTGCTGAAACCGTCATATCAACTCTTGTGAAGCTGGAGCAAGGTCGTCAAGCCATCATGTTAAAAGGTGTCAACTCGAGAAGAAGGCTGTTTAGCAGGTCGACATGGTCGCATGGCGAAAGTTTAGCAAAAAGTGCGATAATGCCCTCTTTTCCCCCTCCCCGTCGCCGAAACTGTTCCCCTTTTTGCATTTTCCGAGGCTGTGTTCTTTGCTTCTGAAGGGTCCAAATCAAGAAGCGTCTGCAAAAAGGAGGACTCAACGCTCTCGGCGGGACGTCTCCTACCTTGGTTGAGCATCAAGTGATATCAAGAGTGAGCCACAGTCCCCATGACTGCTAATCAGATGGGACTCTCCGCTACTGTTTTCACAAGCGCCACTGTCGGGGTCTAAAGTCTCCCTATCCCTCCATACGCCCCTCAGGCCCTTGAAATTCAACTCAGGCTTCTGCTCTTTCCTTGAACACGGCCAGGTCATAACAGCAAGTAAATCCTGCCATACAACAGAGAATTTTCCAAGTTGCCCTTTGCTGATCTTCTTGGGGCAAGATTCCACTACGATTAGGAAGACAATTGGCGAATCTTCCCGCGAAAGATTCGGTGCTTCCACTTCACCTCAAAAAACAAGGGTGACCTCGGGAGTTTTTCGGAACTCACCGCTGTCGTTCAGCATCTGTCAATACCCGATACTCCTTTCGAAGGCCTCTTGTAAGACGTTGTCCATTTGGCAATACGCAGTTTGCGCCACCACTACCTGAACGTATGGATTATCACTTTTCCGCTGGGATCTTGAAGGCAAACATTTCTTAACGACTACACTGCGAGGGGCGTTGCTTGCCAGTATTTGACTGGTACTATGGGCAGTAAGAGGGCGTTTAGTCACAACACCATAACGCTCAGGGCAATTTGGCCAACGCTTCCATCAATGACACTGGCAACAACCGCTCGCCTCCAGCAATCGTGCCCACTGCCCTCGAAGCAGCAGAAGTTAGATGTAGGCAAGGCAGACCCACCTCAAAACTTCGCAATTCGACTCGCCCAGCTCACAGCCCAGCGCTTGAACGAACCTCCGAAAAATCCGCAAAGACATGCAATATCTAAGCATTCGTATTGCGTCTCTTGCCGTTTCAGAGGTGGCCAGAAGTGTTGCAGTCGGACCAGCAGCTCCACCAGCACCAGGTGATCGAACAGTACTGGGAGACACGGCTGGCACAGTCTAAAAAAATTACTTCGGCCAAATTCTCACCTACGTAACAACATTGCTTTCTATTTCCTCTTTGTGAGTTGAAGGCGCTTGGGCACTTTCCCACTACAATATATACCATTTTCACTTCAAATTCACGACTTTCTAAACCGAACTCACGACTTTTCAAAACAGATCCGAGACTCAGTTACCCATGCCTTACGGGACACTACTGCAAGCCCCGCCCCTATAGCCACGCCCACATCTCAGCGTGGTCGTCGTAATTTTTCAAAGTTTATTTTGGACACCATTCTGCCTATGTTCTGATTTTCTTTTGCGCATTTCGCTTACTCGCGAATTCACAGTATCTGTGATAAGGACTGCCACATGGGAAACCATGCGGCAACATCCGCTCCTCTCTGAACTATTTGTTGCAAAATTCGCACAGCGAAGATATTCGCAGACGCGCATTTATGCACTGGCAATTTAGGCTCCGCCCCTTGACCACGCCCACTTTGCGGTTTTTTTTGCAATATTTTAATCTTTTCTAAAGTATTTGAATTTTTAACTGCCCTACGTTGAGGCCACGCCCACTGTGAGAAACTCCGTCCTTTTCAAAGGAGCCCCGCCCGCTTCCCAAAGATGGTAGAAATCGGCATTCTTGTGGTAACTTTCGGATCGCGCACTGCGGCGTTAAACAGCAGCTATCAAACGATAACGGCAGTATAGAGTTTCAGCCTGCATGCTAGGATATTGCTGGTCAATCACTTTGTGAGCTGAAGGCGCTGTGCACTTTCCCACTACAATATATAAAATTATAACCCGAAGGAATATTTCGCGCTGGTGGGGCGGAGATAGTCGACTGTTGTGCTTTTCTCGCTGGCGTTCATCCTCCTTATACATTGAGCGGGAAGGACTCGGTTTCAGCGTGGGGTGTCTCCGCCCTTACCATCACCTTCGAGCTATAAC
>MU912031.1:132944-145755 GCA_036418165.1 Cooperia oncophora
AGAAAGACGGATGAGAGGACAGAAAGACGAATGGGACCATAGACACTAAGCATTCTCTTGGCGATGGTGTCCAGCTGGGGGTGGGACTACTCTGGTGGGTGGGACGCTAGGCCAGTGATAGCCTCCGCAGCTTCGCTTACGTACTTACTTAGTTCCTCCCGTGCTGTTGAGCACATCGGGCGACGAATTCTTTCCACTGTTGTCGGTCTTGCGCGATTTCCTCGGCCTGGTCCCTAGAAGCATTCATGATTCGCAAGTCATTTTCGAATGTACGTCTCCACGTGTTTCTGGGACGGCCTCGTGCTCGCTTGGCTCCTGGAGGAATCCAGAACATGGCCACTCTTGGGATTCGATGTTGTGGCATGCGCAATATGTGGCCAGCCAGTCGAAGCCTACGCCGTGCCACAATCACGTGAAGGCTGCTCATACCGCACCGTCGTAGAACTTCCTCATTCGTGACCCGGTCCATGTATCGTATCTTCATGATTCGCCGAAGACATCGCTGGTGGAAGGCGTTCATTTTTTGGCGAGCTTTGGCAGACACTTCCATGTTTCGCTTGCATAGAGTGCTGTGGGAATAACGATGGACGAGTAAAGTTTCATTTTAATGCTACGCGATATTGAGGACATTTTCCATATCGGCAGCAGTCGCCTGAACACAGCAGCAGCTTTTGCAAGTCGAGCCCGGACATCCGCTTCAGCATCACCAGTGTGCGTGACCACGCTACCGAGGTAAGTGAACGTGTCGACATTCTCTAGCGACGCAGTGTCAACGTTTACATCCACCTGCCCGTTCATTCCTACGTGCATGACCTTCGACTTCTCAGCACTTATTCGCAAGCCAACCATGCTTGCTTCCTTACTGAGTCTCGTGGTGCTGTCTTGAAGTTTATCATTATCCTCAGCAATCAACGCAATGTCGTCGGCAAAGTCCAGATCTGTGAGACGGCCTTGAACAGGCCAATTGATGCCCGCTTCTGCGTTTCCCATCGCTCTTCTCATAACAAAGTCGAGGCATACATTGAACAGAATCGGAGACAGAATGCATCCCTGTCGTACTCCAGTGGCAATTTCAAAGAATGGTGTATAGCCGTCATTCGTTCTAACACAGCACGAAGAGTTGAGATACAAGTTCCTGAAGATGCTGATATAGGGCGAAGGTACACCATATAACTTGAGGATGGCCCAAAGCGATTCGCGGTGTATGCTATCGAATGCTTTTTGAAATCGACAAAATTTATGAAGAGGGATGACGGAATTCCATGCACTGTTCGATTATGTTGCGTAAAGTGAAAATCTGTTCGCAACACGACCTTCCGCTCTGAATCCGGCTTGCTCCTCTCTCAGTCGCTCGTCGATGGCTCCGCGTAGTCGCCGCAGCAGTACCGTACAAAATACCTTTCCAGGCACAGACAGTAGCGAGATTCCCCTCCAGTTACCGCATTCTGTCAGGTCTCCTTTTTTGGGCAATTTGACGATGACTCCTTTTCTCCAGTCCTCCGGGACTTCTCTACGAGTCCAGCACTCATTGAACAGTCTCGTCAACACGTTTGCCATGGGTCTTCCTCCTGCTTTTATCAACTCCGGTGCGATTTCGTCAAGACCAGGTGCTTTTTTGTTCCGAAGACATTTGATTGCTTGTTCCGTTTCTTCAATTGTTATGGAGCTGACGTCAACGTCAAATTCATCACAGCCGTCTATCCCATCGAAGCAATGCGTTTCACTTGGCCTCGCTTGTTGTAGACAATGCGAAATTGTTGGCAGCATCACCTTTTCGTCTCTGCTCCTCCGCCGGTGCCATCCCTCAAGGCGAGCATCATGCCATTGCTATTTTAATGGTCACGTTGGAGATCTTCGAGTTCCCAGTCATCTACCGTAATGCGATAAAAAACGTCTTTCGAGTCCTCCACGATCCGCCATGCTGGCTATCAGCCACCTTTCTGCGTGAGCCCAATCCTTCTGTCGCGGCGACGAGCTTTACTCTCCTCACAACCCCCCCCATACGACCTAGCTCAGCATATTTACCGACTCGCTTCCTTGTAGTCATTGACAAGTTGGCTCTGCTTTTTTCTTTGAAAGCTTCGCGTCACCTTCCTCTCGTCACTATTATTCTCGAGACCCGATTCCTGTCTCCTGATAAACTGCTCATTCCGCTTCTGATTACAGACTCCATCTGGCGCCTCTGCATTCTCCCACACCAATCTTTTTCTCTGACTGTCATATTGTCTCTTCAAACTGCCATCCCGCATTCGAACCACCTTCTAACGTGGCGAGACGGTTCCGCAGCTCCACGTTAAATGCTGCAGCAACTACAGGATTCTTCAGTCTTTCTACGTCAAAAGCTCGGGCGGTGACAGTCTTTCTCTGGCTTTAGCTTAATTTTGACTGCGGCTCTCACCAAGTAATGGTCTGAGCCAATATCTGCACCACGATATGCTCGAGCGTCCTGCAAGGATGATCTCCATTTCCGGCTTATACATATGTGGTCAATCTCATTGATCGTCATTCCGTCGGGAGAGCTCCATGTTTTCTTGTGAACCTCTCTATGCTGGAAGTAGGTGTTTCCAATACAGAGCTCGTTGTGATCGCAGAATGACGCCAAACGTTCGCCGTTGTCGCTGAAACGCGTGGAGGACGCAAACGGGCCAATCGTTCTCTCAAATCCTTGTCGTTCGCTGCATAACTGAGCATTGAAATCGCCTAGCACTATCTTGAGGTCTCTGCGGGGTAATTCATCGATAGTGTCTTGAAGCTGCTCGTAAAATTCGTCCTTGGCTTCGTCGCTCGCATCCTCAGTAGCACCTTTGCTACTCATTTTCAAAACACAAGAAGGTAGAATTGTTCAGCGGACAGTCGGACCTCAAGGTAGTCGTGAGCTGAATGATCCCAATACTACCAAAACCACGAGAGCTGCGGGTGCTGAATTTCATGCCAATAATGACACGACAGTCAAAGTTCCCAGGGCCGGATTCATAGCGACAAGAAACAAACTTCTGCTTAGGCGAATGGCGACTTCTGTTAAACACTTTGTTAACAGGCATGACCATAACCACGGCTTTCATATTTCTTTTCAACGGTTCTGTAAATGTTCAGATCACTTTTGCTAGGGCAGTTCGGCGACAGGGAGGGGCATTTGGTACTTTCTTGCTTCACCAGTTCCAGTTTGCAAGTCTCACTCCGGTAGGACTTGTGAACTATCGTGAAGCTGGAGCAAGGTCGTCAAGCATCATGGTAAAACCTGTCAACTCGAGAAGAGGCTGTACAGATAGGTCGATACGGTTGATAGGAAGTAGCAAAAACGAAAATGCCCCCCGGGTCCCCTAACTGCGCCGTCTCTAAACCCTCACAGTGAGAGCATGTCCAGTTAACAGAAGCCGTGTAACCAGCGCCGAATGGACTACTAAAGCGCAAAAGCGGAACAATTACTCCCACAGATTTGTATAGCGACAATGTTGTTAAACCCCCTTGTCTAGGTACCACACTGCTATGAGGACGATCAAAGCCAATGGTGACTATGACGTCTTGTCTCGGATCCATTCTTCCTTCCAATCATCACCTGGAGCACATTCTGGACCAGCTTTCTTGCCATGGCATCGCGAGTTTCTAAAGAGGTGAGACAAGATCATGTCTATTGATTTATGCTTACAAAAGGGAATAAGTTTTAGGCTGGAAATAGCCCTACGCCGAGTTGATCCAAGCGTTGCTCTACCATATTGGGACTCAACACTAGACTCAACGATACCGAATCCAGCCGAATCTTCTCTGTTCACAAATGAACTCATGGGGAGGACAGGTCCTGATGGATTGATTCAAACAGGGGCATTTCGCGGATGGTTGACTATCGACGTGAGTTTCAGGAGAGATTCTAATAGAGAACACAAGGCTACCACCACCCTAGCCCACCTATAAATTCCACTCTGTAAAGTTCTAATTTTGATGCTTCAAGCAGTCTGCCTCGCGACCGCACGCGTCCATGAGCTGTCAGCTAATTAAAACGGAGTTGCAGGCACGTCTGGCGTGTGGAGAATTAGCACCTCATGCCATGAGACGTACAGGGGTGGCCAAAAAAAAGTCACTTTGACCAAGTCACATATCAGCAAAGTTTTTGCAGCCCAGACAGAGGACGTGGATACGAGTACCAGGGCGGAGGATACCCAAGATGTTCCTCTATAAACAGGAGCTGGCTCACGCCCACCACCTTCATGTAGTTCCCTTATAAACAGGAGCTGGCTCACGCCCACCACCTTCATGTACACCAAAATATGAAGTCATCTCCAGTCGCAGCCTGACTGGAGAAGACCTTTGGAATTCATGTCACCTCCAAACAGCTGCGAAACTAGTTAATGGGTCACCCATGATACGCTTTACCTGAACAGTACTCTCATCTGGATACCCCTACATCGAGCAGCTTCGTCAACTTCGCTGCGACCTAGCGACATCATTCTTACTTAATGTCGCCGAGGCGCGAGTTGATGGTATGGACCGGGGTACCTGGAATGGGAAGACCGATATTTTCTTTGTAGACCCGGACTGAAGGTGAGCGCTGGCGGTTACATCAAGTAACTCGAGAAGAATATCCTCCCTACATGTGGTCGCCCCCGTTTTTTTACCTTCTTGTAGACCTTGTGCTGCTACAGGTTTGGGTGCCACCACATGGAATCGAAGGGTTTTGGAAAAACTCCCGCCTACTTCGAATGGAAGGGCGTTTCGTACCTGATGAAGATGTAATATTGAAGTATATCCCCTGAGAATCCACTCAATTACTCAGTTCGGGCGGAGTTCAATAGGGTGGTCTACGGTGGCGGAGAAATCGACTACCCCGCTGATCTCAGGTACCACATCGCGGTCGCGTGCCAGAATCTCTCGATGGCGTTCGTCCAGAAGGCTGTGGCGAGTGTCGTGATAGTATTTAATATGCTCTTTAATATGTTGTAAAAAATGTCCGATCAGAATTGATAAAGTGTAACTTATAGGCCTTCGAAGCCATATGAGGCAAAGTACTTTTTTGCCCGGCCCCCCCTCCTGTATATTCCATGGCCAAGGACGACGAGGTAAAAAAAGAGTTTGCAGCACGATAACCTAAATGATCATGAACAGTGCGGTTCACAAGAGGATATTGGGGAAGGTCGTACCAGCCACACGGAATTTCAAGAGCAGGGTAGTACTTCCTCCCCCCACGGCAGTATCACGTAGTTTCCACTCAAATATTGACAAAAACTAAATTTCAGCAATCCCGAGTGTTCCGACGTAATGTTGGTAATACTGGTAGACCATTCATAGAAGCGGATATAAGTGCTGTACAGGCTACAAACAATTATCAACAAGTACTGGCATATACTGCTCCAAGTCAAGTAAGTTTGCCGCGTTTATACTTCTTGCACGTGATACAGCACAGCGTAGGGACATGCTCACATATAGTCGTTTTCGCTGCAGACGCTGTGGCCTTGTAGGGCGGGGGTGGATGGGGGTGGGTTTGGCGTGGCGTCAGCTCGCTATCCACCAACTGTTGGAGCGGAAAAGCGACCACAGTTGTTGAGAAACGAACTGGCGTCGCGCCAAAGCCAGCCCTCCCCCCTGACACACGCCACCGTCTGCAGCAAAAGCGACGATAAGCCTGCCCTTATGTTCATTTGGTTAATGAGGCACCAGCAAATATTCGAGGAAATTTCAACTGAGTGAAGCGACATGAAAAATTATATGATCCAGGCAATTTGCTTTTCAAAATTTAATAGTTGTCTTCAGGGCTGCCCAACCCCGGCTGCATGGACGGCACTTGAGTATTCCCACGGCAATCCACATGTGTTCATAGGAGGTAATCAGTCAGTTCTGAGCAATTCTATTATTGAAACAATCCGCTCAGATGTGGTTCTGGTAGCTAACGGCGCTAGGACTGGTCATTTTATAGAAGTGATTTTGCAGTCCGGTGCACGTTGCTTCCGTAACCGACGCCTCTGCAGAAACCTACCCAATCGTAGAGTTCGAGCGCGCGCGCGAAAATCGCGTTGCACCCAAGCGGAGCAGTCGATATGCTAAGACGTACATCACGCGAGCAGTTCTGGAGGCGGTATGATATGACAGCTATAAGGGCGCTGGCGGAGCACAAATGCGCGCGATCAGTACTGTTACTGTCGTACGCGTGACGCGTCATTGACGTCATCACTACAAATGTATGACATTCTTCAGACGTCACCACTGATTCTACACAGGTTTTCTGTTCATCCACATTTTATGTGACTCGTTATCAGGGCACAGCATTCGATGGGGATTTTTGTCGAGCTTTTTACGAATACAAACCCCCCCCCTTTATTTCAGGGTGGTACGACACCCCCCATGCTCGTTACGAAGGCTGCTGGTGACTGTGGTTGTGGTTATCTCGGCGAAAAAAGTATGTCGTTAGCGAGGTTGTATTAGGTTGTCCGGAAAGTTCTTAGCGTTTTGTGCACCTAATCTTTGTACATTCACTGCTGATTAAAAACTCATTCTGCCTTGCTTCTCAGTAGCACATCCTGTAGAGAATTTCTTGCGCTATCTGAGGTATATTGCCGTTTCACCATTGCTTGATAAACCCCTTTTTTCAAGATTTTTTCAAGCATGTGAAAAGAGCACTTCGGACGATTTTTTCTTCGACTATAAATTGGGGCAATCCGCAATCGAAACAGCTCAACAAATTAACCAGGTGTGGGGGCCCAATAGTGCTAAGAGAAGCACTGTGCGGCAAGCATGCAATAATTTTCGCTCTGGAGATATTCAGCCTTGAAGGTGAGCCTCATAGCGGTCGACCTAAAGCAATATCTGACGAGGATTTTAGGGGGATTTTGAAGGTTGACCCATCCCAAACAGTTCGAGAGATAGCAGAAGAGCTAGGCCTTGGCAAATCCACTGTTGCAGATGGTCTGGAACGCATTGGGAGGGAAAAAACTCGACATGGTGCCCAGAATCGCGAATGACACGGGCGAGATTCGGCACGTCTCGAGGTTCGCTTCTTACACTGCTTTCTGCGCAGAAAAGAATTGACCCGTTTTTGAACGGATTTGTCACCTGTGATGAAATGGATCATGTATGATAACAGGAGACGTTCCGGACAGTGGTTGGATTTGGAGGACACCAAGCGGTAATTTCAAGCCGAACCTACCATGCGAAAACAAAAATTCTGGGCAGGGTTTGGTGTGTATCAGTCGGCTGATTGTAATCCACTTAACTTTTGATCCAACCAGGCAAACCATGACGGCAGAACCTGGACTGGTGACACAAACGACCAAATGATTACCGAAATTAGTGTAAGTGCAGCCGAACACTATATCAAAATGAAGGGTCGATTCTTTTGCATGACACGCCACGCCCAACGTTTCCAGACAAATCACTTCCATAAATGAACGAATTGGGGAGTTGTATTTATATCTCACCACATATTCTCTAAGGCGGACCTTTATTCACCAACCGAATGTCCTTTTTCGAGATTTTGCAAGAAACTTCATTGCCTGAAATTTAATGCGTTCATAAATTAGAGGACCAGGTACATAAGGCCTTCGGAGATTATAGTATGGTATATTTCTCACGACATAGCTTTTTTTCTTCTTGTGGTTTTGTACGACTGAGCTGTCGACACATTAAGGCAAAAGCTGTGAATGATTTCGAATGGTGATTATTGGATTAAAATCTCACACGAATGTGTGTTAAGAGAAGTTTAATGAATCGTTTAAAGTTTAAACACCCAAAACGCTAGAACTTTCCTACACCTCAATAGTAGGCGTGCGAGTACATAATGTACGAGGGCGTACATAGTAACCTATAACACAGAATTCATGGAATAATCCCATGAATGTGAACAGCGAAACTCCCAGGAATACGACCCCCCCCTCCAAAACGTCCGCAAAGCGAGAAAAATCAACTATAAAAATAAATTTTTCCCAGCCCAAATACGACCCCCCTTTTGGCGGCCAAATACGACCCCCCCATAGGGAATCCCCAACCAATGCTGTGCCCTGCTCGTTATCCCATTAGCATGTCTAGTAGCACGTCATCAACCCTTCACAGTTAACGGACCCATGATCACCACCGTCGATGGCGATGTTAACCAATTGGGCGGTTGGCCAAGAAACCATGGACCAAAACCACATATAGCTGGCTTTTGCAGGAGATATGTCCCAACTGACCACATCCACGAACGATCCCATTTTCTGGAATCATCACTCGTTCATCGACCTGATATGGGAGAATTGGCGGCAGTCGCGACAGGTATCAAACGTGAAAAGCTGAAGAAAACTTTTCTTTTCTAAGTTTTTGAATCATTAACGGTGCAGAGGTAGTTAAGAGGGCAACGGAAGGATAAGCCTACGCCCATTACCTGCTTTCGCCGTTAATCTTGCTCTCAGATAGTGCCGGTTGACACCAGGTCTGCGTTCTCACTGGCGTTAACCGACACCATCTCACCGTGAGGACGCAGACGAGCAGAAAGTGGGCGTGACTTGGCAACGTCCTCTCCGCTGCCCTAATGCTCTACCTATTTACGAACAATCGTTTAACTTTACCATAATCCACTTTTTTTCAGTCGCGTGGCGCTCGCGAAACTCAGTATCCACCGAACAACGCGGCATGTTCTAGTGCAGCACATTTCGGCACGAACACTATGCAACCATTCTTTCCTATGACCAATATTGATGGACTGTCCAATCAATACACCGGTGAGAATTTTGGATGCATCAAGAGAAGCTGTATTTCAGCGATCGAGATTCAAGCGAACTAGCGAGCACGGCGCTGATTATCAGCGCCCTCTGACTTTCTATTGGGGTGTCTATGTGATAGCTAGACGTTCTTCAGGCTTCTGCCCACTGTATGCTACGTGATTCGCGTGATAGTCTACATCCGAGGGCAAAAATAGGCATGGCTGCGAGAGCAGCAAGGGGCCCAGGAGAAAGGGTGACGTGTAGACATGGAAAAGCATAAATCTATCACAATCCTGCAGTTTCAGTGCTCTTCTCCCACCCCTAGTACGTGGGGAAATTGCATAGCTGCGTACTTGTACCTGTTCACCTTGCCCTATGAACAGATATTTTCAGATAACCTCTACACCTACCAAGCTCGTCCAACATGTTCAGGTGGAAATCCACAGGGATGTGGATCGCGGTGAGTTGTTCTTTCACAGACGCTGACCCAGAACTCATCGTCAAAACAACTACCAGTGAAATAGCTTATAAACAAAAACAAGAACTGGTAAAGGAGAATTGTAATTACTACCGATTTAGCAGTTACTTTTTCAACACCGGAGCGGTTCGAGGAACACTGCTTTGTGGGAATCTCGCTTTCGAGAACACGCACATTCACTGGCACTCCCAGAGCTAGTTGTCACCACTTTAAGCCAAAAAATTCTTTTACATTTTAATATCTAATGGTCAAAACAGTTTACCCCACCTTTCTAACATTCTAATATGACCGACTTCACTATTCAAAAAAGGATAACGCAGCAAACAAATCATTGTTCCCAGAACGTATCGCCTGCCCCACGTTTCGACTAAATCGTCGCGATAGACGATTTAAAATGGCTCGAAGAGCTTTTCTACTTGCAATCTAATCGGCCAGGACCATCACAGAGCCGTAGAGATTTGTCCACACTACTCGGGAAGTACTGATTGGAAAGGCATCATGGCAACGATTTTAGCGTCACGTGCAAGGTTTTGGGCGGAGCTTGCGCAGAAATGGGCGGTGTTTGGGACAAGAAACCCTTAATGACGAACGGATTTTATTAGATCGAAATATGTCTTCACGATAAAAAATGAGTTAACCAATTACTGACCACTTCCTTAGATTCCTCTTCTGTGACTTCTCGCACGGTGCCGCACGCTGCGCGGCAAAGATTGCAGTCGGAGGCAACTGTGGAGGATATTTTAACAGTGAGTTCTTTTTGAAGCAAAAACCTCTTAATCAATACTTCAAATCAATAATCAACAGATGAGGATCGTTGCTATCTCAGCATATGTCAAAACAATCGATGTGTACCGACTACGGTACGTGGGGTTATGGATTAGCGCCCCTTAATCAGAGCTGGAAACCAATGAAACTGATAGATTTACCCTTTCAGCAACCACCTACTACCCAGCCCACCCATCATGACGACCACGCCAGCTGGACCAAGGCAAGAGGTACTGTTCCTGTTTGTCCATTGAACATTTGCAGCACTATTGATCTTATTGACCGATCGATCATTCGAACCTGATCATAGACCTGCTTCAACGAGCAACAGTGTTGTGGCCCATGGGCCAATAACGGAGAATGTCGGAACAACCCATCATACATGAACCTATGGTGCAGAGCAAGTTGCGGCATCTGCCGACCGACTACCTACAATCTCAATGTCGGTATGATTTGAATTATTGCTTATGAATTTTTCGAAATTTTGGCGCAGTTCGGTTTGGAGGGGCCAGCGAATAGTGTGTGAGGATTGCACATGTTGCTCTGTAAAGACGTGTAAATTCCTATGACCAAGTTCATCCACTCACACTATATGTAGCTTCACAAAGATTTTTTACAATTCTCACCAAAGAGAGACTTCTACGTTAGCCATGAAATAGTAGAGACGACCAGCGCAAATGATATGCCCCTCGAAGCCGGACAACTCAGCGCAAAACGTTTTTGCGACTTAATTTCCCGCATAGCGCAAAGTTACCTTCAAGCAAAGGACATGTCATAAAAGCAGCCAGCAACATGCAGATCACCTTTTGCCTGGAGCCACAAATTCGCTCGGGAGCATCGTTTTTCATTACGTTCGCGGTCAGCGACAAAAGTTGCTAAGACTCGGTTCAATCTGAATCGCATTGAAATGCAGAAAGCGAGATCCAGAAGTGACCTCGACGGAAGCGAAAAAACTTAGCTCTAGCGCTAATCACAGAACCTTTGAACCTTGTAGTCGCTGCAAATCGGCCGACTTGAGTCGCCCATTCTATCGGCGAACTGTGAACGATGCCAAATGGCGTTTGCTAGAAACGGCATTCGCCGTCCGCTGAGTGGAAAGAACGCATTATCAGCACCTTATTTCAGTGAAAAGCTGTGCGTTCATTCTCGCTGAGGGTAGTAAGCCGAGCAGCGGTCAAAGGGAAAGGATGCACACCCTTAGCTAGGTCATTAGGGAAGGGAACTTTCTTCGCAGTTCGGCTTGGTGGGGGCACCAAATAGTACTCATCGAAGCCTATACAGGCCACCTTGTTAAGACCTGTAAAATCCTGTAACCAGAGAGGCTTATTTATACTTATTCGCAGCTTCACAAGAGTCTACCTGTTAGATAACGTGAAATAGCAAAAGGAACAAGCGAAAGTGAAGAATGCCCCTCCCAGGCCGAGCAGCGAGTGTACTCACGAATCTGTAGGTAATCTTTGGTTCAGGGCACACCCACTACCTTACTGATTGGCTGCGTTACTAGAGTAGCACTGCTATGACCACCGATCAGTATTGATGAGAATTAATGTACGTTTTGCAGAATGTAACAACCGACATCCGATGTGCGCCACATGGGCAGCTCGTGGTGAATGCACCAGTAACCCGTCATGGATGATCGAAAACTGTCGCCAGGCATGCAATCGATGTGGCCAGACCAGGCAACAAGTGTGCTACGGTGGCGGCGGTTCCAGTGAGACATTCTTAAGATATATCGATAGAATCAATCATTTTTGTGGCAGAAATTTTATTGCGGTCTGGTTGAACCCTAGTCAAAAAAAACCCGGTTTTAATTCACAATTTCCTGCTAACCAATGAACCGAGCGACCGAGCCTCACCCTTTCAGCCAGCCAACGTAGACCAGATATGTCAACACTGATGTCCAGCATTTCAGATACACCCTCACAACCAACAACTCAAGCTCCATCAGGTAAGATCAGATGGTGTGAGGCAGGAGATCCACGTTGCGGCGACGCGGCGTTCCGAACGGTGTCTCGCGCGCGACATTCGCTCCAGACCTAAGTGGTTTACCGCGCAGGCGATACAGTATATCGAGTCAGCTAGATAAGGGATACTCTATAACAGTTTTTGGGTACAATTCGGTTCGGTGGGGGGATTTTGCTGGTTCTCATTGATCACAACCGATGCCTTCTCTGAAGACCTAAAGTTTTTGAAAGCTGTGCTAAAGAATGGGCTTCATTTACACTTGAAAAGAGTTTACAGGTCTCATCAAAAGTGCAGAACGCGCCCTTCCCCCCTCCCCTTCCTAAGACAAACAGCGCCGTTTCGGCGCGATACCGCAACCTGGATTTCTAGGCTTAGACTCAGGTTTAATAGATTCTTCGGAGGAATTCGGAAGCACTGGTAAGTTTCTGAGATATTTTCAGGTGGCGGCACGTGTATCAACAACCATTACTGCTGCCTTGCATGGGCTGCTCGAGGCTACTGCACCAGCTCTGCGGCATACATGGCCCAGACCTGCCCACCGTCCTGCAACCAGTGCCGTGGCTCGTCTCCAAATCCGTTCTGGAATTCGCAGAGTGAGATTTTGGAAGGGGTCTTATCAATAACAATTTTCCTTGCCGTGTACTGACTATTGAAAGCATATGGCAACTTACAGGTCTCAAAGGCATATTCCGCGCTTACTAGACATTACTCCGCTGGGGCGAGTCACTTGGGGTAGTGAGTCTTCTCCATTGGTTGATTCCTCCCTCCTCAATAGCAAAGAGGAGGAGCACATTAATGAGGCAAGCGCAGTGACCCAAGTGATTTCACCCATAAAACCAGCGCAGAACTTGTCTCAATTCATTGTGCCAAAGAGCACCCTTGACCCGTTACATATACGAACTGAAAAAACATATAGCGCTTGAAGAACCCAAATTCCTAT
>MU912032.1:7048-49241 GCA_036418165.1 Cooperia oncophora
GATGGAATTAGGAGGGGGGTCGTATTGTTCAGGAAATGATCACAGCGCAATGGCGTGCCCTGGCTGGAAGTGCTGGTCGTAAAAAAGCAACACTAACACTTTTGCGGCAGAAGTGCAAATGAAAACTTGTAATGATCTCAGGCGATTCCGGTTTTTGGGGTTAACTCATACAAATAATTTTGCTTTTATCAGCTAACCTCATCTTAAGTTCTTTGAGTTTCCGTTTACTGTAACCATCACAGTGGGATTATGCCCAACCATTGTCGACAAAATTTGCGGAATATCCCCCTTGGAAACGCAGCTAAAGCTATTTGACAGGGCGTTCGCGTCGAGGTCGCTTTCGTGTTTTAAGCCGGTCGTCGACCACTTTCGCCAATCATCCAGCAGCTTTCTAGTATATGCTGTGGCCGGTCGGGTGGAAGAGGGAAGGCCGTCTTGTTATGTGTCGACGTCGTTGAGGCGATTTTCGTCGCCCGGCCAAGTTTTCGTTAGTTCGTCATACTCTCTTTCGCCGCAGCAGCTGCTGTAATGGCTACTTGCTTGCGCGCTCGCTTGCGTAATGCGTAATTCATCGCCAACAACGAGTTTCCCCCAAATCGCAGCAACCATCGTTGTCGTTGTCGTTGGCGGCAGCGGCGGAGGCGGCAGCGGCGGCAGCGGCGTACCGGGCGGGCGAAATCGCGGAATGGAAAGCGATTCGAGAGGTTTTTCTGACTGTCTCCTTCGGCCGTCGTCCACTTCTCCATGTGTAGAGCTAATTCGGCGACGACGTTATCGCGCTATCCAGGTCGTCGTCGCCTTCGCCGACGCAACCGCTACTGTCGCTTCCGCGCAAGCGACTTATGCCAAACAGCCCATTGAAAACTTGATAGAAACAGCATCGTAATTAGCCGCTCAGGACCAGATATATCGTGCATTTCAACGTGGAGTAGACATCTGGGAAACGTCAACGTCGGAACATGGCGCTATTTGTTGAAAAACTTGTATAACAGGAAATTTAGGGATCAAAGCATGTTTTCAAGTGCTAAATCCGCATCTGTACTACGTGGCGGGCAAGAAGAGAACGAAGGAAAATCGGGGGTGAAAGCCACTTTTAGATTTCCTTAACAAAAAGACGTTCTGTTTAGATCTGGCTGGTTCCAGCCATTAGCAGGATCTGTGTGAGAGTTATCTGAACTTTCTAGCCAAAAGATACACAGATTTGAAACGTGGCTTGCAAGAAAGCTCATAAAGCGGTTTCAGCGAAAGTCTCAGAGGATAAGGTAGCGACCCAGAATGGCTTGGTCTCACAATGCTCGGAACATGGAATGGGCTCAGGTCGATTTCTTTCCAGGGTAATCCATTCTCGACTCCTTTCACTTCACAGCGCCTGGAGCTAGATATCATAATTGAATTATAAGCTTAGAATGACAAGCAGGCTACGGTATCCGGAACTGCTCATAAAATCAAGTGTGTAGGACCAGGCGGTACACACAGTACCCCTCAGTTTCTGCCTAGGCAGCATCTGAGTACATGTGGAGAGCGAAATAAGCGTCTCTCTCGCTTCCCTGCCTCAGCCCGTAGCAGACCAAACGTAGTGGAATTCCCAGCGGGTGGGGTCGCATCTGTTCGCCAGGAGTATCGTATTTGGTCTGAGAAATTTTTTTGATAGTTGATTTTTCACGGACGGTATAAGGGTGAGGGTCGTATTCGCTCGTTGTTGGGAGATGCCGAGCTGATGCGTATTGGCCCTTTAGAGAATTTGCGACGCTGCTAGAAATTTTTTACGATTTTTGAATTTTCGTTGTTTTTCCCGTTCGCATGTCCTATATACCCACTATTCCACTAGCTGATGGCGCTATCAAAGTTCTATACATGGCACGTCGTTGTTGGGGATTCCCCAACACGAGGAGGGAGGTCATGTTTAGGCTGAAAAATTTTTATGCTTGATTTTTCTTGTTTCAGGGACGTTGTAAAGGGGGGAGGGTCGTATTCCCTTGTTGTTGAGTTCCCCTTCTGACCTTCTGGGAGAGGGTGCTAATTTTCCGTGGTTTCCCCGTTTCATGTGTACTATATACTCCCCACCCCGTGGCCCCCTTTCCCTAAAAAAAGAAGGAGGGAGTTGCACGGACCAAACTCCTCAACTAATGATGTGCCCTGCTTCTGCACGCTTCTGCACAACTACTATTTCTGATAGACGAAACTAAACCTAGTAGTTGGCTGCTGACGGCCTCCAACGACAGAACGTCCCAAGCGACAGGAAGTGCCTTGCCCTGGAGCCTCCTTCGACCCTACTATAGGCCTAACTGCTTGAGTTATCGGGACAATCAATTCCACGCGCAATTTTAGGGAGCACTGCAGGCTTCTTGTCTTACAGACTTGTAATCTTGTGATATCACCTATACCCGGTATTAGAACGTCTTGAAGTTAACAGGACAGTTGCCTCTTGCAGGATTCAATTTATCGGGACACTTAAAACACTCCGATTTGATAGATTACTGGTAACGTTCTTCTCATACTGTCAGCCTTCTCAAACCCCTTTCATTTGTAATAGCAGGATAGACTACCTAAAGGCAAGTGGCTAAGTCCCCAAGACGTGTAGGATTAAGACGCCTAATGAAATAGCAGGACACAGTTTGGTGCCTCTGAGCAGGCACTGCGTGGTATCTTCTCTTGGAAGATACTCCTATAGCGCCCTATCAAACTGCAAGATACCGACTCGGACGCCCACCGCACCCGCCCACCCACAAATGGACGACCACTACTTATGCTCGCGCTCATTTGTGGAATACAGTATGAAGGATCGCTATGAGAAACTGCGGTGCTGCATGGATATATGAGTACACACACGCAGCCTTATCTACCATAGCGATGATGGCACGATGCCAACGGGAAACTCGTCCGAGATGCTTCCTATGTCCTGTAGATCAGGGTCTTTTTTGCAGGTTTTTGACCGTTCCACTTTGTTTTTTCGCTTTCTCCCCACTACATAGCACTCCTACTACCATTTTAGACTGAGAATTATTGACTCTTATGCTTCCATGTAGACTAAAAGATTTCAAGCTGACTACACAATCCACATTTAGATTGTCCAGCATCCATCTCTCGGATAGCTGCCCTATCCTTTGTCTATTAATCCCTCACATTGCCCTTATTTAACAATGCTGCAGACAGACAGCGGTATCTTTCCATTAGTGCCCCCGAGGCTTGTCGACAAGGGAAATCCCGGCAGACGTTTATGGTGCGCCTGCGTGTGCATCGTTTGCCCCCCGTGTGTATGTGCGCCACTGCCATACTCAATTACAATAGGTAATTGTGGAGCAACAAAGCCAATTTGATGCGCAGTAGAGTAATCTCGGTTCAATTGTTGAGCAGAGCACACGAGACGAAATGAGAAGCCGCACTCATGACCGACGACAATTAGGGTTGAGAGAGAGACGGGTAGGAGCGACGAGACGTAAGCCGCGGACAAGCAACGACGGCAACAGCACAACGGCTTCATGAACTACCTCAATCACATCATTTTCAAATTTCCTCCAAGAACTTTCCGTTCTTATGAAATTCATTGAAAATCGCCTCAACCGTTACAAACGACCCAGGTATTTCGACCCCAGAAGGCTTATGAAGAAACCGAAGTGGCCCTACAGTCGCTCACCCTCACCCAAAATTAGCGAGTAAACACCACAGGGCGAACTGAAAACCCGAATTTGGAAACTAGTAAAAAAACCGAATTTGGAAATGGTATCCCATCGAAAATGACCGTAATAAACCACCAGCTGCTCACTTATGGTATTATAGGATTAGGAATTGATTGTCATTGTCATTGAAAGAATATATTCGAACAGATGGTTTTCCAGTGCTTCTCTTACTTTCATTTTGCCCCGACCGGAGGCTTATAACTCCTCATGAAATCTGCACTCGGAGCAGGGTGGACCACAAGTGTGCGGAACCCGCTTGCGTGAGGGTTTGTATGTGACCTCCAGCAAATTTTTCGTTTTTGTTTTTTCCCTGCTTCAAGCTGCCGCTATATATTCCCCTTCAAAGCCGCCCCCTTCCTCCTCTCGACGGCGAATTTCAGGTAGTCTGTAGGAGGGGCCGTATAATAGGAAAACATTGGGTGAGGGTCGTACGCCGCTGTTACATTTGTCCCTATGCTGTACCTTTACTCGATGCCAATTCCTCTGAACGGAACCCTTTGACGACCTTGCTCCCTAGCCACATCGTTTCACTTAGGCTCCCTGAGAAGCAAACAAGATAGGTATCGATCAGAGGCTACCTCAAGCCCCTCTCTTCGAAATCGTGGATCATTTGACCGCAACTCCTTTCCTACTCTTTTTTGATGTGGCCTGAAGAAAGCTCTGAAGACGGTGCAGAAAATCTGAAAAAAATTCAGTGAAACAGAACTTACTTCAACTTCTGACTGATCTTTCCACTACTACTGAGGCTATCGTGAATCGCCTAAGCTCTAGACAAAACATTTTGTAGTTATTGATCTATGCAATACCCAGAAATCCAGTTTGTGCAGCATGTTGGTTATTTCTGTATTTTTTGGCTCTTTCAGAAGCCAAAGAAAAAATTGTTGTACATAGCCAACGCAGACCGCATGTATTCGGTGATCCACACGACTGTTTGAATTAGGAAACATCATGAGGAAGTTTTAGATTCTTCCGCGATACCCTCCCTCCTTTTTTTTTCTTCGGGAAGGCAGCGGCATAGAACTATAACATCACCTGTCAGAGGGGAGGTATAGGGTATTGCAAGCGGTCCTGGAGGAGGAAAATCGGCCATCGGAACAACACTCTCTGCTTACATGCAACCCCCAGTTTTGTTCACGCTAGCGAGGGAAGTTGCGGTCCTAGGAATTACTCCAGTAGCCTCTCCGGGTGAATCCCCAACGATAATGTGCCCTCAAGCGACATATGCGAAAAGAGTAAACTCCTAACGATCTACCTTGTCAGAGGGGGAGGTATAGGGTATTGCAGCGGTCCTGGAGGAGGAAAATCGGCAATCGGAACAAACTCTCTGCTACATGCAACCCCCAGTTTTGTGCACTAGCGAGGGAGCTGCGGTCTACTTCCAGTACCTCCTTGGTGAATCCTCAACGATAATGTGCCCTCATTCCATGCAGCGTCATGGGGACTCCCTCATTTTCAGGATCTTATGTGAATACAGTCCAAAATTGTGACTGACTTCAATGGTAAGGGCCTTCCTTTTGTGAGGCGTGCCATGCCGAACTATGCATGTCACTTCCTGCGCAAAAAAAAGTCTGACTCCTGGAGTTCCAGTGCTAGCAGATTCGTTCTTTCAATTTCCGAAGCTTTCTGGTGAAATTTCTTAATGCTCCCGTTACTTCTTCTCATCCAGCTAGAAAAAGGGTATCCCAACGCCAGGATTTTTCCCTGCCAACGTGTTGGAGCGGTTTTTTGAGGCCAGTGGTGTCTTGCGGAAACGCGGAACACAAATCGTTTGTCAAGGAAAAACAAAGAGGGCTAAAAAGTAAGAAAACAGTTTCTCAGTTACATTGTAAAGAGTTATGTAGTTTGACATCAGGAGCCATTTGCTTTGGTATCACCGTTAATCTACCCTTAGATAATTACTCTTCTAATTTGGGGCATGCCCTGCTAATGGGGAAATACTCTGCAGATTACGACCCCTATCCTCTTCAAAAGTTCCTCCTCTGCCATGACCACCTTCCTCACCTTCTCTCCACTTATGATTTCCCAGGAGTGTCCCAGACCACCCCCCCCCTCCCCCTTCCCATCCCCTCATCCTATTTACCATCCTCCTGAGGTTCCCAACTTTCTAACTAATCCACCTTCTTCCCTAGAAACTCTAGCCGAGCGGGAGAGGGAGGGGTATACAACGCACTTGAAATGGGAAAAAAAATCCTAAAAGCCAGCGACCGGAAACATTTCTCACGAGTCTTAATAAGACCCCCTCCCTTCAGAGACTGAATAAGACCCTCTTCAGGTTCCAAGTTAAGTAACTGAAGCCCAAGCTGAGCTAATGTCAGTCGATTACCGGCTTCACTAACGCATGTTCAGCCAAAGTTGGCCAAGCCCTGTCAAGTAAACACAAACTAGTAGACGTCCCCTTAAGGATGTGTGAATGTTTGTGTGCAAGGCAATTGCAGTGCATTTTGTCGTCGCTCCTAATTACAAAGCGTTTCGACGGTGTACGTGTCTGGGCCATTAGAAAAGAAGAAGATGCCGCGCATGCGCACCGCTCGCTTTTCATGGCTGGCTTGATACGGCTGTACGCAGATTGCGCGCCTACATTGCGCAACTACGCCGTGGGTCACCGCTAGAAACCACTCATTAGCTAAGACTACGTATCTGCCCTTTTACCGTTTATGTGCGGCAGCCCTATAAGCCATTTGTGACCCTAATGAAGAGCTTTGAAAGGCTTTAGGATAGGCCAACGCCATTGTTCAATGGTCTTCCACTTGCCCACACCTTGGTCAGGCTTTCGCCACTGTGACACCTCACGCTCTCACCACAGCCCTTGTTTCTTTCGTACCGCTTCACCTATTTCTTATATGGCCTCTAATTAGCCACGTTAGCCAGGTTTTCACGACCTACACGTTCTCCCTGCGACAGGGTTTCAGATCTTGCACGGGCTGGCAACAGTAGTCTTGACCACACATGCCCTGCTCTTCCGACACAAAGTGTTTGAGTTGAGTCTTATTGAATGCGATATTAGCAATAATGGGCTCTCGGATTCAATAATGCATGCGCGTAGCCTGAGGCTACGTCTTCCGCGGTGGGAATCGCAGCAACAATGGATCAGGACGTGCGTCACGCTACAGCCGTGCTCACCGCTAGTCGTTCATGTTCGCTACAGTAGTTCGTCCACTCCATATAGAACAGCTACTGGGTGTCTTCTGGCCAGAGAAAACTCTTTCTCAAAGGATTTGCGCCCAGCTAAATCACCGGCTCGGTGTGGTTGATGCGTAAATTGAAGAGTTGAGAATGCCGCGAGAGCCGTAGCTCTATATAATTCCGTAACAAACGACGGATATCATCGCCACGTTTTGCAACGAAGTGCCTAAGTGAAGGCCGTTTATGGCGGTGAATCGGTTTGTTGGTGTGTGTTGTCGGTTGGCATGCAGTTTTCACTGGATAGTTAATAGAGCCGACGTCGGATGTCCTCGCGATACTGCCGTCGGCGATAGTTGCAGGTTCGACAGCCCGACGACGTTAGCTACGTCGCGTCGGCCGTTGCGTTACCGGTCCGGTTCACTTTCGATGGAAAACGGGTCATTGCGCAACAATTCGCTTTCATCCACCCACCATCTCCCTAAAAAGCCGAAACAGGATTAGCAAGTGTTTTGGGCACAAAGGCGCGCGTTTCCGACCGCCACCCACTTTCACTTGACCGCCCGGACTTGCCTTCGCTAGGCATCCCTCTTTAGCCATTCGGCATATCCTGTCTGCCGAACTCCACATCGTCATTTCACTTTGGTACACCCCTTACCGCCCATCTCTCCCTTTCCTAGGGATTAGTAGAGCTGACTTCTAAGCATTCATAGTTTGCTCTTTCATTCCATAGTTCCCTTCTCGAATTCAGCATCTTTCTTTTTTCACCAGATTAGCCCTGTGAAGCTTCTAAAGGGTACACAAAATGTGTTGCCCCAGGCATTTACGGCTTCTCTATGAGCTGCAGAAATAAGACTGAGACTCATTTCTTCTTCTGCTGTGTTTTGCCACTTCCAGACGAAATTGAAATTTTTGCGAATTTTGGTGATCTTAAGGCAATCATACTCATTTCACTGAAAGGAATTTTGATGCGTAAATCTGGTGGAACATAATAACATCTTATAAGTGTTCGTGTCATTGCATGAATCTTCTGTTAATCATCCAGTAATACAGCTATGGCTGACGGCGTATATCCATTTCCCGTGGCATCCACGATTGTGACTATTTGTCCATGGTCGGATAATCTTTAGCTGATGATCACCCCGCTAAGCTTACGTCTTCAATACTGAAAGTCTTGTCACGTTGGTGATGACCGTGAGATTTATATCTTCACATGATTGAGATGGGTAAGATTCACAGATCTAGAGAAGCTGGATACAGTTTGAGGTAGTCGCACTCCTACCATATTTATATAGGCGCGAGCAATATCCCGAGCTCCGTCTCGCAACACATTCTGACAGGTGCAATGGTGCAGATTTGATTAGTGAACGAGAGGGCACGTCAAAAACATCAAGAAGCATGTTTGTGCAATATTCCGTATACGCTCTTGTTCTAACAAACGCATCCGTTCATTGTCCCCACGTCTGCCTACATGGGAACCTTCGCAGTGCATCTGGGAGGACTTCAAGTTTACCCCTTGGCATAACTTGCGCTTTGCCAACTTATAGCGCAATTCGTCAGCGGTGCACTGCACTCAGGAAGCTCTGCATGAAGTTCTGGGGATCATCCAACAAAAGCGTGCGGGACAAAGGTCCCAAAAGGGTCTAATCTTTTGTTATTATTCCAGCAAAGTTCTGGCAGGAGCACTTTACCTATTCTGATAAATGTTTATCAGTTTAGGTAAGATCGTGGATCTTCGTTAGATGCACTTGAGCTTGCATAATAAATAAATAAATAAATAAATAAATAACACTAGTAAGTATATCCACTGTGGAGCTGCCCCTAAGATTTCATGAAAAGAGTTCATCCCTTTACCCTCTTCCATTCCTCCTTTGCGCAAGCCGTTGTTCAGCTCTCGAAAGTAATGTTATGCTCGTCTAAGCTCCTTGTGAAAATCCCCTTTTTTCGGGTCCTATCGCGAAGCATTCTTGTCCCTAATAGGTTCTCAATGAAGCACAGTTTTTCATGCGACTGTGAATTCAAGAACGGCACTCATGAATGCAGTCCTTATTTTTGGCCTGTCTCCCTATCCGAATACTGTTGCAGTACGTTTGCAGGTTCTTCAGGTTCATCCCATTGAAAGCTCTTCTGGCTGACTTCAAAGAGAACTTATCAGAGGCATGCTGCATTCAGGAGGTTTTGCAGGCGATCCTAGAGATCATCCTATAAAAGCATGCGGGACAAAAAGCACAAAAAGGGCCTGAAAAAAGGTGTCTGCCATCTGTAGAACTGTCCCTCACGATTCCATGCTATGAAAAGGTGTGCATCCCTTCAGCTTCGTCTGTTGCTCCCCTGCACCAATCCATTGTTTGGCTCTCCAAAATAACTTAATGCTCGCCCATGCCCTTTGTAAAAATCTCCTTTTCGCGGGTCATCTCTCGCTCGGACAATTGTTGTCCCTACTAGGTTCTCAAGAACTTCAGTTTTTCACATGACTGTGAATCCAAGAACGGCACTAATAATCTCACTGCTCCCGTCTCTTTACCCGAGTACCGCTGCAGTACCTTTGCACGTCCTCCAGGTTCAATCCATGAAAGTTCTACTTTATCAGCATGAAACTGAACTGATGAGAGGTACACCGCACTCAGGAGGCTTCGTGTGCAATCCTGGAGATCGTCCAATAAAATCATATGGGACAAAGAGCCCAAAAAAGGGATAATACTAGTATATCTATCCCCTGTATGACTGTCCCAAGCGATTCCATTTTATTATGAAAAGGAGTGCACAGCTTTACCCTCGTCCGCTTCTCCTTTGCACCAGACCATTGTTCGGCTCTCGAAAGTAATTTAATGCTCGTCCAAGCCCTTGTGAAAATCCCCTTTCCGCGGGTCCTATTGTTGTCCCTAATAGGTTCTCAATGAAGTTCAGTTTTTCATGCGATTGTGAACCCAAGAACGGCACGTGCCGTCACCTTCATGACGGACAATGTTCATGGGAATGATTAGCGTGAAGTGTTGAATGGAATGTGTGCGTTTGTTGGCGATGCCCTCTGTGCTGAGGCTCAGATGCCGCTCACATCGTTTAATGCAATTTATTTTATGTGCATTGTTGCCTAACTCGCCACAAAGGCTAGTTGGGGTGCGCTGGCGCCCGCTGGCGCGCGCACACGCTCGCTCGCGTTCCGATGTCTGTCATAATAGAAGCGGGTGACGACGGCTACCGACCGACAGATGGACGACGGTGGCGACATCGACGACGACCAACCGACGACGACGATGGCGGCGACGTTGTTTGCCTTCGTCATGTCATCACCGCCCGATCGCCTTTTATTTCCCCCCCAAACACTTCCGACCCGACAATATCACTGCCGTTCACTACGTAATTTGCTGACACTGTTGGAGTTGGTGGGGCAAAAAATCTCCCTTTGCAGTTTATGGCCGTTCGGAACGCTCCTGAAACAATTGCGCCCAAAGTCATTCGCTCTCTCTTCCTCCTATGAATTTCTTCACGAACAACGAGAAATATAAGTGCATGTTCGATGCGATTTTAACTGACGTCTAACTGACGTGATTACCGAGTATCGGCTGTGATGGTAAGGTAGTGTCATGAACACTGCACAAAGGACACATGCGCTAGCCAGCAGTGCGCCTGAAGGTCGGCCGGCCATTGTTTCCCTATTTACTCCATACAAGGCCACCACACACTCACACTGATAACACTCTGAAATACGCTATGAACTCCCGTTTTTGTTCGTTCCTTTTGTAATTTGAATCCTATTATTCTTCGTGTAAGTAGTAAGTAAGTGGTCGAGTCGCATGTCTTCTTTTACTCATGTCTAATGCAATCTATATCAATGTTAATGAGTGTGCGATATACTTGGGATTTGCAACGCAATTCAGAAGCTCAGAAGCGCCAAAACACTTCAGTAGAGTTCAAGGAATAATTTCTCCTAATGACGTTCTCTTTTTTTTTCATCGTCGTCTACAATGTCCGACCTCAACGCTGCGACAACCTGCCGAATGACGACAATACAATTTTCGGAACAAAGCGGCCGCGCCGTCGCCTCGCTTTTTCGGCGCCAACGCTCTACCCCTTGAACCCCTCCCACTGCATTGACCAGCGTTGGCAACACTGATCTTGGGAGCTGATCCGCCGCCATGTTCTCAGGAGGCGATCAGCTGCTCACTCAGTGAGCTCTAGGTGATTTTGGCGGACATGGCGCGACTTCACCGTTGGCACGAGGTTGTCTTTCACAATCGCCCATGTGTGCCGCGTGTTTATCTTGTTCGATTCGCATTGAAATGAAATGGGTTGAGTGACTATTGTGAACTGTTCGCACCCGTTGTCGTCGCCTCCTCCTCGCGATCGCGTGAATGTTTCAATAGTTTCGACTCAAGACGTCGTTGGTCTTCACCAGCCTACACACATTCCTATAATACCTCATCATATTCATCAACTAAAACTTTCCCACTTGTCACTCACACATGGAACATTCCCAAATCATCCTTAAGCACAGCTTCCCATTTGGGCGCCATTGGTCTTGGGGGTTTTCAACACTGAATTCCTTCTCTTTACACTCTCTGCATTCTCAATAGTACGTTCAGTTGTTTATCTGATGGTTCAATTTCATGCTGGAATGTTTCCTCTTCGATAGTCTCAATACCTTCGTGTTTGTTTTCTTGTGAATAACAATATTTGAATATTATTTTAATATTTGTCATTCTCACTGGAACAATGGTGAACTCTTTCAGACAGTCATAAGGCTTGGAAAATGCAATCCTTTGAATATTAATGGCCTAATGACGGCTCCTTACTCAATTCCTTTGTCTAGCACTGTTCACTATTTTCTGTCTGCTCTGATTCGATTCTTCTATTCTATTCCCGATGACGCAGATGCCGAAGCGTACTCCATAATTAAGTAAATAATTGAACAATAAAACAATTCAGTGAGAAGAGAGTGAACAGCAATGAGCAAGTGACAGAGCTAATTGCAAGCTCAACTGATGAGAAATTATAGGACCAGGGTACAGCCGGATGGGTGCTGCAGCGCTGTCAGTACGAAACACCCCCCCCCCAGCAGTTCCTTCTCCAGCACAACCCCTTCATATTTTGACTACCATCCTCCTCAATTCCTATTTTGACTACCATCCTCCTCAATTCCTATCTCCTTACGAGAGCTCCTAATTTGCCAGAATCTCCCCCAGTTTTCCTAAAAAAACATCCGTCGAGCAGCAAGGGGAGGAGGGTATAGGGGGGGGTCGTTATCCATTAACCACCAAACTATCAGAAATAGGAGTTGTGCAGTAGTGCTGCGGCAACTGGGAAAGGGAGGGGGAGGACGTGATCACGGTACGTGGTACGTGGGTGAACCCCAGTGGATCGTAGTTGCCTTTGAGAAAAATGTTTTCAATAATTGGCTTTTCTCGGTTTTTCCTGTTTCAGGTGTGCTGTAATTTCCCCTCTCCCCCTTCTCTCTCTCAAGGACTGGTTTTTAGAGAGTTCTTAGAAGAAAAATTGCAGAAATTTTTAGAAAAAAAAAGCTCCGGCAAAGCGGTAGCAAGCGGAGGAAAAATTTAGGATAATGGTATGATGGAAGACAGGATTGGGTGTGAAGAATTAGCAGAGGGAAGTTTTGAGGGTGGGGGAGGTCGTATTTTGCGAACGTTACCCTCAGGAACAAGCCCTGTCTTCCAGTACGACCTGTTTTCTTCCATCTTATGTGCTTGCCATCTTCTCAAATTCTTTTTCTCCAGAAAAAATTGTCGCCGCACATAAGTTGACTAGCAAAACTATAAGAAATAGGAGCTGAGCAGTAGTTCAGCAGCGCTACCATCGGGAGGGGATAGGGGTAGGATGGGATTCTCCCAATGGTGTTGTACCCTTTGCATGCCGATTGTGAAAACTTATGCAATCTGCGACCCCCTCCCCCGAATTTTCTGCTCTGATACCCCTCCCTTCTCCACTCCCCCCCCCTCCAACCTCACTGCCATCTTCTTGAATTTTTCCAACTTCGTACCTTCTTTCCGAAATTTATTTTCCCTGAACTTCTTCAGTTTTCCTTGAAAAAAAACCACCGCTAAGCAGTTCCAGGGAGGGGAGGTATAGAACGCACGTAAAACAGAAAAGAAAAACGTGAAGGTCAACGTCTGAAAGCATTTTCACAAAGGCAAATACAACCCTCCCCCCCCCCTCTCAGCGACTCAATACGACCTCCGTCGCTGGGGATTCTGAGCGAAATGTGGGGGACCACCATATATTGAAGTCTTTCTGAGCTAAAAAAGAAAACTCTCGAATGAATTTCTTCCTGCTCCATCAAAAGCTTCTTAAATCCTCACCAGTAGTTCATAATCGCTCCTTTACGCCATGAGATGACGAATCTCTGATACTATTTTTAGGACCAACATTTTAGGTTAATGAAGGGGGGAGCTAAGCAGCTGCTGCTCGCCACTATCACATCACGTTTTACCGACATTGTGGTCATGTTGGCGACTGATTGTCATACTTCGTAATGTGTTCTTGTTTTTCATGTGTTGTTGTTATTCTTGTGTATGTGTGTGTACGTTGGGACAGTCGTTCAGGCAGGACGAGCAGCCAGCCTGACTTTGTTCCTCCAAACTTGCCCTTGAACCTCAACGTTCTTGCTGTTACCAATCGCTCGCTCGGTCACACACGCGTCGGTCATTGTTGTGTGACGATTTCGTAAAACAAAACATTTGTCCATCATTTTACAGACAGAATCATTCCTATATACACTTCTCAACGTCCATTTCTGGTGGGACTAGCCTCTAGCCCGTCGACTGACTCGCCCTTGACGTGACGGCCTGGTTTTAAAGTGGTAAGGAACTTTTTATATTTCTGCTGGCATATTACTATATAGATTCTCAAGTTTTGTATGAGTTCAATAGGCCAAGCTACTTCCCATTATCGGCTTCTTTGAAGTTTTCTAGGAGGTTGAGCTCTTCCTATACTTGCTCTTGGCTGCTCCATTCTCATTTTACCCGCCTACCTATGTACGGCCGCTTTGTCGCAGAAAGGCCCACGAAGGCCAGATTTTCTGACAACGGGAGAGGGATATTTGAAACTTCTTTGTAATATTCAGAATTCACTTACTTACATCTTCTGTGCAATATATTGTTTTCGCGTGCTCTGTGAGAGTCCAACATAAGACAAAGCTCTTTGAAGAACTACCCTATTTAATGGAGTTCAAGGCGCACCCTTGCATAGAGCGCACCTTCGCCTTGAACACCGCGAAGCTTTTTTTTCTGACCGTCTTTTTGCTTCTTTATATGTTCTTATCTGCAGTCCATGTCGCGAAGGTGGCGAGGGAGTGATTGCGTACTTCGCTTCAATATGATGCGCAGAGATGGTTCCCTGTAAGTTTTCCATTCGAAGTAATGTCATTTTGTTTTATGCTGGACAAAGACGTAAATGATGTAGATGTAAATGTTCGGAAGCAACAATGTCGCATTAGTAGCGCAGCCGCCGCCAGATTCAAGTGGAGTACGCAGGAACGCCCACTCCATCTCCGGGATATAGCATGATGTGATTAGGAAGCTATATGAATGAGAAATGTTAGAAACCCATTACTAAGAAAACTATGTAAAGAGGACTTAGAAGGGACTGAAAGCAAAAAAGCAAAAGCTGCAGTTGTTATGTTAGGGAACCTCTGCGCGCCGCGTTATCGCGTGCGTCAGTGCCATGCTTATAAGTTCGCCTTATACCACAGAAAATAGGGGAAGTGGATAGCGTTTGGACCCATTTCATCGGAAAACTTATCTTTGGAAGCTATGAAATACAATGTGAACGAAACCGGGTCAAGCATAGGGTTACATAAAGATGTAATTGTAAGTAAACAATGTTTTTTGATTTTGGTGGTCCAAACCTTTTCCCTTTCCTTCCCTCCTTCAGGAATGGTTCTAGCTTATCTCGTATACCTCGGCTAAGCGCTCGCACTGCCTCTGCAGCTCCTCTAGCATCATTTGTTGTAACCATGGTTCTTTGTATTCCTTACTTTTTACAATGACTACTTTGTCAGGTTTCTTAAACCCTTCATAAGAGAGGGATTGTGAATATGTAGGCTGTCTAGACGTCAGCTTCCTAAAAGCCGGCAAGAAAGTGAAGGGGGAAAAAGAGGCCAAACTAGAAAGTTTTTTTCCTTCCCGAAAAAGTTCTGATCTGAGAGACCGGTGCTGTTCTTCTGCAGAGAGCCATTTGCCTTACGCGTACCCCGCCTATCTCGCAAGTCCCGCCCATCGTCATGGCAAGGACGCTCAATTGCTCTATTTCCTCCGTGTGTCCTAACGAAACAGTGTTGCGTACAAGGTGACTGCAATACAGAGGATTATTCAAGGTGTAAACTAAAACAATCAGAGATTCGCAATTCTCGTCCACTTTGCAGTGGTCCTACTCACTTCATGAAGCTTCTCTGCAGGATTTCGATTCTGGCGGGCATGTGTGATATTTTTTTGTCAATTACATTGCGAACATAGTAGGAACAAGCGAACAGAAGGTGTTTCAATAGCTGGTGTGTGAACCAATAATAAACCTAAAGGCACATTTCGCGATTGACAGAAGAGGTCAACTCGCTTCGCTAAGGTACCCTGGATCTGCAGCCAACAAGAAAGGGCCCTTTCCGCTGCTTAATCCTTTCAAAAGTGAACAGGTACCGGCGCAAGTACTCCACAAGCTTCTCATCATGGCCCACAAATCCTATGCAGGCTCTTGTTCCTTGTTGTCGTGAAAGTTTTGTTGAGCTATCTTGGCCATAATCCATGGTCGCCCACGCGCTCTCTAGTGCATCGTCGCCTTTCGCGTCTTTCAGTTGTTCTTGATCAGCTCGTTCTCGTCCATGATCACGATCAGCAGCAGGGAGAGGAGCCTTATCGAGAGCGATTCCTTCTGTTTTCCTTACTAGTAATGCGCCTAACCGTAAACTTGCATTTCAGCTACACCCCTCATCCCGGAGATAGAGTGGGTGGGGCTGCGTACTTCACCTAAAAGGTTAATTGCTGCGCTTCTGGAAGACGATTACCGTATTGGAACAGCCGTACTCATGTCTATGTTCAATGCCCGATAGAATGATTGTTGTCGCCAATGGAAGTACCCCATGAAAAACGCACCATGAGCCAAGTCCCAATGAGGTACGCATCCACGCCTCTTTCATCTCTGGGATATGCAGTCTACCTATGATCTCCGATCGCCAAATGTGTCGTGAAGTATGGTGCCGTAGTTGAGCTGTACACATCTGTACTGTGGACATGCTTATTCGAATTTGGATGTTCAGAAGCACACACACAAATAGATATTTCGCCAAGTGACATGTAAACAGGCCGACGTAACGGCTAGGCGGATTTCAGACTAGTTAAGGTAATTGAAAGAAGATGCTGGACGATTTTATTTGTTGTTAGTTTCGATGACTTTGTTCTCGTGCAAGGTCTTCAATGTGTTTCCATTCATTTCCTTTCTTCTTTTTATCGAAATTCATTTTTAGAGGATTTTTCACTATTCTGAAAATGTCGTTTCACTACCATTCACTTGTCTATTATCACATCAGTTACTTTGCTACGTTACAATGAGCATTTTCTCCAGTAGTTTTTCTACATCCGTCCTAAGGATACATTGCTTTTCTACACAACAACTTGTTGCTTTTTACTAATGAACCAGATGTAATACTTGGAAAAGAAAAATGTTAGAAAAACCATGTGGGCATTGTGTTTTCGAAAAACCGATGGAGGTTTTGAGAAACGAGTAGATGTTGAGGTTAGTGGGGATTTATTTTGTATTAGGACATTATCATTAATTAGTAACCTGTTAGTGATAGTTGACACTGATAATGCATCCTCATCGTGTCTACTGACAATCCGGATATATGTGCCGTAGTCACTAAGATTCCAATCCATCGTAATCCACCATCGCTATATGTCGATGAGACGAAATCTCATCCTTGCACGTCCATTGCACATGATGCTCACAAGCTCTATTTCTTCACCAGTTTCCATTACTTGTAGGTTACAGAGTAAACTGAAGCTATTATAGGTTCAACATTACCTCAGAGCTCCTTCTTTATAGAGCTCAGTTCGTTGGGAGGGTCTGAAAGACTCGCATCAAAGTTAACTGTTACCTCAAACAATTATAATTTAACTAGGAAGGAATATTGGAGAAGGTGCCTACCAAGATTATATTTGAAGAGAAGAGAAAGTCTGCAGAAATTTTTGAATTCCTCTAAACTAAATTCTTACAGTCTTTTGCAAGAAAACTGTCTGTGCCTCCTTAGGATCTGTCACGTATATTCTAATGAAACTCCGAACAGCTCATTACTACGAGTTAAAGTTGTTTTTCATGGAGATTCTTTATCAAGGTAAAGACATGGCAGTGACCACCGATCCATTACGTATGTCACGGGGCTTCACTGGACTATATATCAGTCCCGGAGGTCCAGAACTGGGGCAGGGAAGCACTAGACCTCACTTCCCAGCTAGGACACATCGTCCTTTTAGGATTCCACAAACTAGGGAGGGAAGCAGTCTCACTTGCTCTTTGGGAAACGAGCGAGGAGGTCGCAGTTGTGTCACAAAATTTCTTACTGATACCCGGTTTCCCCAATTCACATAGCCTTGCACCCCCTCCCTAGCAGACCACGTCATCGAGATGGGTGAATTGGCAATCAGTACGATCTCATGTGAACTTCCTCTTTCACCACGACCACACCTTAAGCGCAAGCCCAAACTTCAAGAAATTTCATTTTCCCTAAAAAAGAACTGGCCTTGGTCGGGGGGGGGGAGTTAGGTCTCAACCAATCAGCCATCTGGAATAGTGGTTATATTGTACTTTTGAGGCATCGCTAAGTAGGGGAATATATAGCACACGTGAAACAAGTAAAACCAACAACCAGAAACTTTTTAGCGGAAAATTCGTTCTCTTGAATCTAGTACGACTCCCTCCTTCATGCCAAACGCAGGTTTTTGGCACGGCACGATGGATTTCTCTAAAGCGATGCCTAACTGCTGCTGCACTCTTTCTCCTTGTCGACTACCCGCGTTTTATCATTCTTGGTAGACGTAGAAAAGCTGCTTTGCTCGACAAAGTCGGGGGGGGGGTAAATGCTTAGCCACGCTGCCCTGATCTCCGAGCCTCACTATTAATCATCGAAATTTTGCATTCAAAAAGGCATGACGTTAGACAGGGATCAGAGTGTTCTAGCAAAATTCTCGTCAGAGTGTTCTGCAAAATTCTCGGAAACACTACTAAAAAGTGCTGGAAAGTCCTGGTTGATACGTTTTGATGCAAGACTTATAGACAATTCTTAATCGAGTCGCCAAAAAAATTCTGCAACCAGGAGTAAGACCTTCCAAACGTTTTAAACTTTGATCATTTGTAATATTGCTTACAAATACATAACATTGTAGATATATTCGCCAAAGTGACCAATAACCTTTTCCAACTAACCACGGATCGCATCGCAGATCAATAATTTTGCTTAGAAGCTAGGAGGCTTAAGAATTTACTGACAGCCGAGCTCTTCACAAATTTGAACCCCACCTCCTCGCAAGTGATACTACTGCAGTCGAAACACTTGGTAATCAGAAAGAGCAGGGTCTTAAGAGAGCCATGAGTGAGCAACAAACGCAAGCCAAATCTGATGAGTGACCGAAGGCCCATAGCGATGTTTGGACGCGCTGTCGTGAGCTACGTAAACCTTTGACCGTCGTAGACATTTTCTCGAAAAGCATTAGTCAGTAATTGGAGTTGACCGGTGTAAAAAGCAGTGCAACTCTTCCTGTACACGATGACCCTTGTAGATTACCCTTTTCATATGCCACCAAACTATGAAGAGACATTTACGCTGACTTGGGTTTAGCTTTAATTGGTCCTATGCTCCAAGGGAACGAAACGGCATCTATTTGTTGTGATTAAAGGGTATGTATTCAATTTTCGTAGCCATACCCCAAATACAAACGAACATCCTTTTGGTTTAGCCACTCGTTGATGGTAATGCACTTTTCCTTAAAAAATATCTGAATAAATTTACCCAACTACAAAAAAAAGGAAAAGAAGGAGAAAATCTTAGCTTTTACCAGTGCTTTAATAGCTTCTAGAATATTATGGAAGATCACCACATTTGTTAAAATACTTGTTTTTTTATGAAGAACTTTTCTATTTCAGTTTTTTTTTCTTTACTACCCTAGAGAGATACGAGTAACGAATTGCTTTATTAATTGCCTAACAAGTTATGGAAGTCGCACCTAACACTTAGAATACTAGGCGTTGATTGCTCTTGTCACCTCGCGACCCTATTAAATAGAATTTCTCGGTTTTAATGACCTTGGAGGGGCAATACTGTAAACGCTTCTCAGTGCATTGAACTCCTGCAAACTGTATACATGTGAACACCGGGCAGCATTAACAACACTCTGTAACCCTTGTTGTGACCTGACAAGCACCTTGTAAACTCCTGTCAAATTGACAAAATGGTCAAACATAAAAACTAGAAAATTCAGTAGGCCACATATATTGCGCTACATAGCTGCCAGGACTTACCACGACCCACGATTGTCCGGTATTCCGGTATAAAGACAACAGGACTTTACAAGCCTGTATGTCAAGCGCTTATAGGGCTCCCAAAGGGTACAAGCGCCAATTTCTCTTTTCCACTTTTACAGTACCCTTCAGGGACATCTCCCACTCACGTATTTTGTGTGTGTGGGGGTAGGGGAGGGTAAGGGGGGAAAGTCCTCCCGATGCTCTTCGACCGTGGTTACGCGGCTCGAGTACTGCTCAAAAGTACCTGTAATTAGTCTTGATAGTCACCCGAGAAAAAATCTCTGCAGTTTTGTGTCGTTACTTCCTTTACACTACTTCTCAATTCATAAGTATGACTTATGGTAACTTCATAAAACCCATTTGAGCTTTCTTTTCTTGGGTGCAGTATTTGGTGCCAAGGCGTTATTGTTATTTTTATAGCACTAGAACTACTTGTTGGTAACTTGAAGCTGTAGAACTAGTTACTGCGAAATAGGAACTTTACGTAACGTTGCCCTATCTCATTATATTGTCCGAATTTCGGAAAAAAATTTAATGTTTAAACGTTCACCCCTTCTCCTCGTTTAGCCCTCATCCTGTTTTTCCTTGCTACAGCTAGAGTTGGGCTAGAGCTTATTTATTCTGAATTCATATCCAATATGGGTATAGAAAGCGGCATTGAAGCCTACAATCCATCAAATGGACAATGACTACTTCAGAAGAGCAGTCGTGCGCTACGTTGAGGCCTATCAACAGCCTCGTCCAGCATTCACTAATTGTGTCGTACTGGTAATAATTGCCTTATACGATCCTTATATATCCACGGCTCGTCCTGTATTAAATCGTAAATTTCGGCGAAAATCTTTGAAAATTTGGACCATTGTTTGGGGTAGACTTTGTTAGTTCATGGTTCAGCTTGTTAGAGGGTAACGTATTGAAAGGGCTTTTTGCATGATCAGTGATTTTTCTTTTTTCTGATGATTCTATTAACAGCTCAGAAATTTTTCGGGGGTACCATCCATGACCCCTGGGTTTAACAAGTTACCAAATGGTGTCGGGGGCGAGGAACAGCGTTCCTGTTGGAACGCGTGTTTACAAAATCGCTCCGGCCAGCACCAAGGAGCCTTTTGTTGAACAAAAACCTCGCTGAAGAGTGATAGCATCATTCTTAGGCTACTGGACCGACAATCACTTTTTACACTCCACAACAACAATTTACGTTCGCGCTGACTTGGCCTCTCGGAACGTTTGTCGTGGAGAGGGTGTGGGTGTCCAGTGCGTCTAGCGGCGATCCGTCATGAGAACATTCGTCATGCACATGTTTTAAATTTCAATCATTTTTAGCTCTAAAAATAGCTCAGATAAAGGGATCTATGGTTCTATCAATGGGAAAATTCCTCCAGAAATAATACTCTCAAGAAAAACCATCTGAAACGAAAATTTATCTAATATGTTGTATCTATGTATGTTGGAAAATCCAACAAGTGAGAAATTGGGGGGGGGGGGGGGTCGGAAGCGAAGGGATACCCCAGCTCCTGCTCTGCACGTGTCCTCCAAAGGTATATGGCACGACAGATTGGTGCCCGGTCTGAAGTGTTACAGGGCGCCATATAGTGGGGAAAATGGCGAAAAAAACATAGTGAAACGGTCAAAAAGCCTGCGATGAAGGCCCTTGTCTAAATGACTCGAAAAGCAATTTTGGACGAGTTTCCCGTAGGCATCCTGCCTATAACCGCTAGTAGGTACGGCTGCACATATTACCCCCATATGTCCGTGCAGCACCATGGTCACTTCATAATAGTCCCTTCGCTTGATGTTTTGCTTAGCAAATGAAGCAATACGAGCATCAGGTACTGTCGTCCATTAGTGGGCGTTCGGGTCGGTATGTTGTAGCTTGATAGAACCTTATTAGAGTACCTCTCTTGAAAAAGGCGCTACGCGACGCCTGCTCAGGGGCGCGGAATTCGGCCCTACCAGACGTATCAATGCTACTCGTCTCAGGGATTTATCGTGCCAACTGCCTTTATCGGAACTCAGGCAAAAACATAGTCCTCCTTCTAAGCTAAACCGTGAAAAATGGCCAACTAAACTTAGCCAAAAAGGGTTAAATTTGTGTGAAGTCCAAAAGTCTATCCGAAAGAAATAGAGGAAGATTGAAAAGCGCCCAAAGAAACGTTTCAGCTTTCTAATATCTCGGTTCCTAGCGCCTTCGGTGTGTCGTCGCGGTAGCTGAAAAGTCTGAAAAGTGTTGCTATGAATAAAAATAGAAGACTCAGGGCACTTCTTGCTGTTGTAGAAAAGGTTTAGGTAGTATCACCTCATCTTCCCCTTCCTGAGGAATTTCTCTCTGATAGACCCTTTATGACCTCCATTCCCTATCCAACCGATGGTTATACAGCGAGTGCGCACATCTTCATGAGTCCCACGGCTTCCTACCTTTTTTAGAGTTTCAAAGTCACAAAAATTCCTCCAGTTTTTCCCGGGAGGGTTATACAGTGAGTGTTGTACAAATGAAACGAGAAAAAGCAAAAAAAGTTCATGGCCGAAAACTTGCCTCAGAAAGGCAAATACGACCCTTCCTCCCCAGCCGCAAAATACGACCCCTCTCGCTCAGGATCCTCAACTATGTGCCCTGAGATGGATTTATATTGTAAAGCAGTGCGTTCCAAATTGGCAGCTTAGCTGTGCAGTAATACCTGATACTTTTGAGAAAATGTAACCGCATATGAAGCGTTCTTTCAACTGCCTGTATATCCCCAAGCATTTGACATGACAATCCTTCCTGAATTAATTTATTTATCTGTGGAGAAGACCAAAAGTACTAATCAGATAATTTTACCGCCAAATCATGGAGCCTGGTTATCGCTGGAGGCCATTAGATCAATAAAATGTTCTTTTTTGATCATTGAGTTGCTCGAGCGGGCGTCTGCAAAGTCTCCGTTGGCCCTTGGAACTTGCTGGAGTTACCCAGAATCTAATTCGTTCCCACCTTAGCCTTTATCACAACGACACCATAAGAAGGACTTATTCAATTGGGGTCTGTAGCACTGTGCCCAGAGACGTCCCTCAAAAGCTCCAATGGCCCCTATGTCGTGTCGTGTCGAGGCCATCTAAGCATTACCCCATCCTACCCTGGGATTCTATTTGCTACGAGCTTAACTGAATGGATTAAGAGGGGGGGGGGGTCGTGTAAGCAAACGTTCAAGCTGCAAGCCAAATATGCATCCAAATGCGTATACCAACCCGCACGCAAGCCGGAAGCATGGCTTACCCCAAGATAACTGACTGCACGGAGCCCTCCATCATTTTTCATGAGGAATCATGTTTGTTGTATTCCATGAAATCGCAAAGCAGAACTAATGTAGGTCTAATAAGTAACAAGGGACCATAATCCTGAAAGCATTGCAATTTGTACGTATTGGAAATTCCTTAATAAATAACAGCGGCATTGTTCTGGAAGAATGGTAATAAAATTTCGAAGAATAAAATCGACAACAGGCAACAATTGCTTTCGGATTTGCTAATGTTATGCCTAGATAGGGAAACCCTACAGTGCTTAATCCTTTTCGAGGCATTGTCAGTCAATCTATAACGGCATCCGACATCCTATTACAGCATTTCGCCTTTATTTTACGTCATGAAAATAGCCAACGGCCAACTTTGTCGGTTATTTTGTTCACGGGTAATTTGATAGCCCTTCGTCTTTCGTACTGACAGATAGAGCATAACGCAAAGGGTGACCCCTGCCTCATTCCTGGGCAGATGTTCCTTGATAGAATGTTGTGTTCCAGTTACATGCCACTACCCAAGTATTCACGAAATAGAGCTAGTTGTATGATAGGAAAATTAAAATCAAATTCAACTAAAATTAACCAAAAAGTCAAGTGATGAAGCTCTTTTCCCCGTTATTTTGCCACTGCTCACTTTTTTCTCAACCTTGTAGAAGGAGCTTTACTTCCTTGGACAACCTCTCTCGCCGAGCTCTGTAGAACAATTTCTTGGCTTTCAAAGGGAGCTTACCTTACCTTACCTCGTGCGGTACCACATCACCAGAGGCCATCAACTCGAGCAACGGTCAGTGTAATCATGTTAATAGGGTTATAACTTCTACTGATAGTAAGGGAGTCATAATATCACGGAATCCACAACGGGGTGGGAGCTGACGTAAGTGGCGAGGTGAATTTTCTTTCTCATTTGTTTTTCTTCATGCTCTGATGACGTCCCAGCTTTATTCAGAGCACAACATCGTTGAGAATTCCTCGATGGGAGGAGGGTGGAGCAGTTTTTGTATTACGTACTTAGTAAAAAGTTGTTCGCTCCCAACTGTTGTGAGTGGAGGGGGGGGGGGTGTATTTAAGGAGAAGGTAGGTGGGATCTTCTTAAGGATCAGGTTTCCACATTCCGACCGTTTGGACACCTGAGGGATCGTACTGATCAATTTCGTACCGGTTTTCCAAAACACTTGAAACTGCTCAAGACGCTGAAACACCTGACTTTTGTTGCTTTTTAATTACTTCTGTTATTTATACAATTCAGAAATGATACGCATGAATTTGTTGTTACGTGGTCCATATACCCTTTTTCTCTTGAAATGACAAAATGAAATTTAAAATTGCGGAGAGTTTCTTTTACTGGCTGGCTCGAAAACGAAGCATGGTAAGCTTTCTAATAGCGACATTCACGCCACCCCTTACTCATTAGGCAAAAGTTCCAGTTCCCTATTAAGCACCACTTGCATCATAATGGCTTTTTAAGTGAATGGTTAACAGTCCAGTACTTTTGCTGATCTTTCCAGGCCCCATTGTTGTGGTCACACTAATCAAACAATTACACAAATATGATTTAGAGACAGGAGCGGGAGCGTAGCCTTGGGAAAGGGGCATTTGAAGGTTTAAGGACTCTTTGCACAAATCGTGAAGTGTATACCATGCTGGAGGTGAGGAATTTATTCAGGCCTAGAGACCGGAGGAACATCAGGATTGCTGGAACAACTTGAAGGAACGGTCCCCGATGATCTACGAAAATGCCAAAGATTGTGTGGGAGAGGTAGTGTAGCCCGCAAAGGACAAATTCTGTCACCGCAGCGGAAAGTTGTAAGTTAAAGGTGTTAGGGCACAAAATTACTTTAGTGGCACCTCCTTTTCTCCGTGACTCCGTCTTCAAAGCCTGCCTTCCAGCTAAAAGCATTGGTGCTATGCAAGTCGCATAAAAAGGATGTCCTACCTTGTCTTGTGGGGTCATAGGGTTCACGCATAAAAAGGATGTCCTACGGTGTCTTGTGGGGTCATAGGGTTCAATTACAAAAAATCAGATGACTTCACGTAACAACGTTCTTTTGACCTTTCACCCGTTCAGTTGTTTGAGGCTGGAGGGGTCCTATCAGAGGCAATTGGCAATTCTCTTCGAAGAGTCATTCGACTACTGCTTTCATATTTCAGCACCATTGCTTACGCTCGATATCGCGGACAGTGCCTTTGAAGTGCGGTAATTGTGTGGAAAACAGTAGTTCTATTATAGTTCTGCTCAAGAACAACCCCAAATGTTCCTCCCATTGAGGCTACTAGCGCCAGGTACCCGAGGCTCTAGAGGTTTGGCCCAACATCTCAGTGCTCTTAACGGTCTCACTTTTGAAGCTTCAAAGTTTTTTTTTGAATAGGAGCCGAAAAAATATCCTCGTTTCGCCAGCAATTTGAAAAAGTTCCTGTTTCATATAGACTAGGAACTGTGGATTTAGGATAATTCTATTCATATTAGGGTAATCTGGTGTTGCACCAAGAGTTCCTTAAAGGCACGGTCCGCGATCAGGTATCGAAGTTGAAAATATGGCGTCAGGAGGTTAGAGTGGTCCGCGATGAATAACCTTGTACTGGTTTCGCGGTTAAAAACTCTAAGGGAGGGGCGCTATAGCGCATCAGAGGTTCAGTGGTTCCTCCTTTTTTCCAGTGACTCCGCCTCCAGTGCCCAGCTTTCACTGAAAAACGAGATTGCAGGACGAAAAATCATGAAAATCGTCATTTGTACGATCGTAGATTCGTATCGGTGAATCAGCAGTGCGTATGAGGGCGTAGTGTGGGAGTTAGAGTTAATTGGGCACACACGAACTGGGATCAAAACGGGGTGCTATTTAGGGCGAGTGGCATGTTTTTTTGTGTTTTTTTTCACAGCCGAGTTACTCAATTCCTTGTCGTCTATATGGAACTCCCTCATCCATTATCTGAAATAGCGAATAATGCGGGTTCTGCCTTTAAATACCGTTCCAGGGTTATTAGCGCCCAGAAGGACTGAGAAAAAGTACTTTTGGGTAGTACTTTAGGATAGCAATCCCTTTTCTACATCCCACTTTCTCGTCAGCAGCTTTTCACGGGTAAACAATATGTTGCTGGTATGTGTGAGTATGTGTGTATACTCTTTTGCATAATATCAAATCGCCGAGAAATTACATCGTGGTCCAGAGGCCCGTTATGCCTGTGTGTGTGTGAGAAGAATCTTCGGGTCTGATATCCGAGCCATTCAGTGTAATTAGCGGCGCTAGTATTGCATTACCGTATTGTGAATTGTTGCTCATACAACGTATGGCTCAAGTGAATTCATCGGAAGTCTGCATAGACAATTGACGGTAAATGAACCATCGTCGCGTCGTTGCCGCTGCCCGCCCGTACGTTAACCATCGTCGTCTTGCCTTCCCTGTGTGTACAATCCGCTGAGCTTTTCACCCCTCGCGTTGCCCCTGCCGACTAAGCTTAACAATAGCTGAATATTACCCCCATGTGTCATTATCCTGGAATAAGCTGGGATTTGTTCGGATGTGGTGTCCATCGAGTTTTACTTGTATGCGACTCTAATTCGTTGACCTGATGTCGAAATCGTAGTGTTTGTGCCTGATAACCCGGTGTTTTGCTTTTGTGCCAAACAATACAACCACTGGACCCAACAACCCCTCACCCCTCCAATACCAGTCAGTGATCAGTTTATCTGGAATATTTGGCTCTATTTTTGTCAAGTTTTATTAAGTTGTTAGGAATTTAACGCTTCTACGTCGTCTACTCCCCATACTTTCCATGTCCCTCTCTAGAACTTTTGCCTCTCCAAATTATAGACTCACCCGACTCCTTTAAAAAATGGCCTTCTACGGGGCAATCGAGACGTCTTTATATTGTGTAGTTTGTGCAAAATAAGACCCTACCCAAGTTTTCTCCTGCAAAGGACAGGGCGTTACTCGCGGTGCACCCAGAGCAGCGTATTGGAACGCAACCAGTACGATTTTGTACCAACAATTACGCCATCCTGAGCCCGCTACAGTTGGTGGGAAATCTGCTCTGGCTGCAAGACGAGTAATGCCCCTGTCATACACGCCCTATCATTTGCAGAGATTATGGCTGTACCATCTCGCACAATTCGCTCGGAATTTCGCCGTTGAGGGCTCGGACGGGCTAGGGGGTATAGGCGTCTCTTGTAAACTATCAAAAATGGCAAGACTACCGCCAGCTAGGATGGGATGGGTGGGTAAAGCACACGTGAAGCTGGATAAAACAATAATCTGAACAGTCTCTGGGTCAAATACGACCCCGCCGTCTTCCTCTAAGGCCAAAGATGGCCATTCTGTGGGTTTTACAAAACGATGATAGTCCCCGCTCCATGTACTGAAAGGCCAGGCGATCGCCATACTACTAACTTGGAGCATCCTTTGACAAGAAAAAAGAAATGGACTAATATAAGGAAATTTTCTGGCATTAGATTACCAGTAATTAATGAGAAGCCAATTTTCGAATCAATTTCACTTGAATAACAGCTTTAGTCATCCACAGGTAACATATGGAAGATCGCGTGCGCCCATGTTAGCATCTATAATGAGTTATTGCTCAAATGAATTACGGTAGCTATAGGGTTCTGGATTTCTTGGTAGTGTTGCTCAAAGCTCGTTCGCTTTAGGTAGTACTCACCGTCAGTCCTATTCGAATCACTGAAATGATACCCACATTATGTTTTCTGGTGCTACTTCGACTAGTATTGTGGGGAAACAGTAAAGAGTTGCTATACTAAGATTTGGTTACTTTTTTGAGCAAAGAGGACGTTATTGAGATGCTGATAGGCCCTCCTGGATCTATTGTGGCCCAAAGACTGGTGTCCTTCTTTGAAAGACTACACCTTTGAGTTCAGCGAAAGAAGGTGAAGTTTGACCCTTTATAAGTTCCTGGGCCAGGGCCAAATTGAATCCTCTTACTGACTGGAGTCAGAATGAAGGTAATCGCGTTAATGTGCCCCATACATATCGCATGTGTGGATTTGCCAATGGACGTCTACGGTATTCTTGTGGGCGGGTCACATTGTGCTCCACCTGGAAGGCACCCACCAGGCATCTCACCTCAGTGTGTTCATCTTCATCTGTCTATCCTCTTGCTCATAAACATGAGCATCAACCTCGTCCCGCTGCTATTGAAACACACAGGACAATCTTTCCTCTCATGCTCGATCTAATTTCACATCTCTTCTCACCGACCGAGCACAATGAATGCTTAGCGACGTCTCATTAGCACGCGACGTTTCATTGTAATCGCTTCCCGACATGTCCTGGTCTTTTAACTATCTGAGGTTACCAGTATATGTTGAAGGTTAGTGAATTTTATTCAATTTTCAGTATGAGCAGTCGCCGAAAGACGAATCCAACACGACTCAGCGGCACTGAACTCGTCCACATCGTTCACAATCCGTCCACATCGCTCACCAACTCGGCTGAGATGATCGAGCATCTTGTGGAGCACACAAAAACTCGCCATATCATGATAACTGATGAGGTTACTAATTAAGTAAAGTTAATTAAATTTAGAACCGCCCAAATCTTGGACTCCTTGAGTCCAACTCCACTCGAAGGGTATTAATTGTTATAGGGCTCTGAAGGATGAAGACTATCATTTCCTTGGAATGTCTAACACCAAGGAGAACTATAAGGGTTTTTTCAAGGGCTTTGATTCAGGCCGGCGGTCAGTCAGCTTCTTTTGCAGCCTATGCACCCGCCCTTTTTTCTGTCTCAGGCCGCATTTTGATTATGTGGCACGTTTCTCCTTCAAGGGCTATCAGTTACAATCTTGACCTTAGTGTTTCGTCATATTCTGGATGAATTTCCTGGCAAACAAAGCCCATGGCACCAAGTGAGACCTCCCAGGGAGCTGAACTTTATACAAACGAACCTATCCTGTTACCGATGGGTGTAGACCTAAACGCTTTGCTATTACTGGTCAATGAATCTTGTTGTAATTACTAGTAGTCAACGAGTGTAGCCGTTGTCGTAGTGGGTGTGTGTGTGTATGGGTGTGTGAGCAAATTTCCATGCTATTGAATCGGGGGGTAGCATTTTATCACGCACTTTGCTAACTATGTGTGGTCTTTATAGGACAGCTATACTAGAACAACTCTAGTCCGTACCCAGAATTCTCCTCTCCCTATCTTCCTCTCCTCCTCTTGAAGGGTATTAGTTTTCTGCTAAATTTTAATTAGTTAGAACTGCACCATTGTAATGCACGCCTTCAGAGAACAATCACTAATTGTTCGCCTCTGATAAAGTGTCGTCAGAATAAATCCGCAATTAATTGTATATAATTAATATAGAAACATTGTCAGACGCTGGGATATGTGTCCTGATTGGTGTACAATTTCGCGTTGCGTTTTACAAAGGACGGCCAAATGGCCGGCGACGTGTGAGCAGGGACGATGCTGGACACGGGGCGATATCAGTCGGCGGCTGGCCAGCTCTCTTCATGAGGGTAGAAGGAGGAGGCAGAAGGGGAAAGAAGGAGGAGTCAAGTCACAGGGGCCATTCTCCCCTCTCTTCTCAACTACATTGTCCTTTTGCCGACTCTTTCATTCTGACAGCTCCCTAGACGATAACTATTTGGGGATCGTATTGAACTGCTATACCTATCTATTCTAATTAGGGCTACTTTTACTATTTAAGCCCTTTTCTAGGACATGGACAGTTCACCAAATCCAGCCTCATCACCTCCTGGTGCCTCTATTAAGAGCAATGCCAGCAGCACTTCTGAACACACAAGGTGTGTTTATGTTTACTTTCTTTACATTGTTTCTTGCTATTTTTTTTCAAGTAAAGTTACCCAGCCATAGGTCAGATATCTCCCAGGCGGCTTATTTCTCTGAGCAGCTAGATTTAAAGGCTTTGTGTGTATTTTTCTGTTTTTTAAACCCATTTTTCCTGTTTTTCGTGTTCCATGTGATTTTTGCGCCAGTGCTTTGAATCAATTGGTCCGGCACTGTTACGGTATCCTATGAATGGACGCGTTGTTCGTTTTCGAGCCCTCTGTTAGTTTGATGGCATTGAATGAAGGCACAAAGACATTAGCGGTAAATGTTTGAAGCGTAGATAGCACAGTCAGCAACACACAGTGTTTCGTCGAACGCTACGAGGTTTTTTTTCTCGTCGGTTTGCTGACCATTCTGGCCTTCATCAATGATCCCTCGGGCTGGCCATTCTAGTTTCAAAGGGCTAGCTTCCTCTTCAGACAACATTCCCATCATTACTCTTTTTCAAATGTTTTTCTTTGGGAAACGATGTTGCCATGTTGCCGTACTCTTTCTCCTCGGTTCTCTTATACGACCCCATTACACTTCATTTTCTCACCTATCATTCGCGCTTGTTCCTTTATCAGCCGCATGTTCCATCGTGGCCGCTGATAAAAAATGACCGCTCGAACGCAAGTTTCCTTCATTATCAGCGGCCAAATGAAAGTAAGCACAATATACTGGTCACTTTACTGCTAACAAACCCCCGCGCTCAAAAGAGCCTTAGCAATTTTCGCAACTCTTAGACTTTCATTATTGCGTTAAACGGTTGACTAGCCTGCGCTTTCTTCTTCTGTGAGATTTTGTTCGCAGTGGTTGCGGACAATTTATTGGATGTTTGGCGCGCTACAGTAATGCCATTGTCCAGTGGCCTTTGTTCTGTAGCGTCTTGCACTATGCCGTACTGAACCTAATAAATTACGCTCTTTTGTGAAACATATACATGCGCGGGGGCGAAATGTGACATACCGTCCGGGTGGGGGTACGACATTGAGGGAAGTGACGGGAGGGAAGGTTTCCGATCTCTTAAATTCATTATCGCTTCGAAAACTTCCTCAACATGCGGCGCGATCATTGGAGAGCAGCTCAGTTTCAATGACGGCATTCAAACAGAATGGCAATTAGCATTACCGTATATTCAATTGTATGCGATGAGTGGCTTGCGCTTGAGCGCTCACACGCTCTCTCTGTTTGACACAAAATGGCAATAGAAAAGTTGAGTGACAGCCACGGGCTAGCCGACGACAAAATGGGAATTCGCTTCATTTGACGTCGCGTAACTCGCCAATGACACCACTACGTGGATTTGTCACCGCTACCGATATTTGCCGTTGGCATCGCAATACTCAGCCTACTTTCTCTGCCTTGAAAGCTCTTGCTTAACCCCTAAATTTGAAAGAGGAAAGCTACAGTACACTTTGGTAGTGTGACCTTTCCCTGAGAGCATGCTGTTACATAGCGTAAGTTGCCGGAAGTGATGTTGTGATTCTATGCGAACGTCTAAACGTTCGAATGTCAGGCGACGAACGTGACACGATGCGGCCCAAGTCGACCTCTGTTATCGGTAAGGGATCAAGCGACAAACTCGGTTGAGGCCTGATAAGCGTGCCGTTGTCCACTTTGACACTGGTCAGCCAAGCATGTTGCTCTCCTCGATAGATAATCAGTATGAATCAACGGGAGCAAGCGGCAGCTGTTGCAACTCCATCATCTGAACCATTTAACTGATGTGTTTTGCTAGTGAGACCGAGGAGAAAAAAAAATCCTCACACCGTGAACTACTTGTGAACAATATGTTTTCACAACATCAACGATTTTAACCGGCCGACGTTGATGAATGCATATCTTCATTGCTTTTCTACCCTTCATACTAAATGAGCTCTCATATAGCGTCAGTGCTTCATAGCTTTTCCTGGACTTCTCAGGCACGTGATCGCTTCTCATGCTACGCTGCACGACGAATTTTTTCGTGCACATTTCGCACGATTCCGATTACGTTTTCATACGCTTTTGCACGATGCGGAAAAATTTTTGCAATTTGCATTACCCTGAACGGTTTTCATGCGTACGTCGCACGACTCTGAAAGGTTTCCTGCGTACATTGCACGATTCTGGGCATTTTTTGTGCGCATGCTGTACGATTCCAAAAGTTCTTCCTGCACACTTTTTATGTTTTCATGCGTGCCTTGTACAATTCCGGAATTTTTCGTGCCCACTTTGCACGACCTTGTATGATTCTAAAAGTTTTCATGCACACTTCGCATAATTCTGAAGGCTTTCCGTGCATGCCTTGAAAGATTCTTATACTTCTCGCACATACTTTTCACGACTCCGAACGGTGCTCCTGCGCATGCTGTACGACCCTGACCATTTGTCATGTATCTGTTAAGCTACTTTGAAAGTTTTCCCTATGTATATTGCACGATTTTGAAGGGTTTCCCGCGTATGTAGCACGATGCTGGGCGTTTTCGTGCACATGCTGTACATCCAAGCGCTTTCATAAGTATTTTGTAAATTCTGAAGTTTGCTGTGCATACTCCACGCGATTCTGAACGGTTTTCGCGCGTACATTGAATGATCCTAAGCGTTTTTTCGCGCGTATGTTGCACGATTCCGGCCAGACCTTTCCTTTGCGAAGCTTGCACGATCTCGAACAGTTTTCGTGCATGCGTTGTACGATTGTATTCTGATTCCTAGACACACTTCTCTTAGAGTGTGCTCCATTCTGCATACTATTTGATAGTGTTAGAGATGCACGTTTAGTAGTGCGCATCGAACATTGCCGGCATCAGTAACTAAGCTAATGACCGCATAGAGAATTCTATTCTTCTTTCAATCGGAATACCGCCCTATGCTTATCTCATTTCATTATGCACACATTCAATAAATATTACATTAAATCGAATAGTTAAATGTATTGTGAGAGTTAACCTATCCTATGTTCAAAAGGTGCTCATCCTTCATTGACATCTTCTCCTTAATTACTTCAATTCATACGAAATCGACGAAAAGGGGGTTGTACGAGGTGCCGACGATTGTACTGCCGTATTTCACATCTCATTTGTTCGTCAAGACAATTTTCTAGAGAGAAATTCTTATGTTTCAATAAAAAGACTAGATTTACAGCCTGCATCATCGTTGCATAGGCGCGTTCTCTTGTCCAAACTTTGTCTGGCTGAGGAGGGAATGAGAAAGAAAGAGAGATTTTGAAATTGTTATCGTTTCTTCATGATAGAGAATGTGTTGTTTGACCGAAAGGCGTAGCATTCTTGATCTTAAACAAAAAACAAACAAATGAATGGTCCGTTGAATATTGTGCTTATTTTGACACGGAGAACAACGAGCCTAATCAGTCGTGAAATGGCCGTTTCATATGGAGTTCTTGAAGCTGCAGCTCATGGTTTCAGCACGTCGGCAACTACTGGTGTAACTGATTATCCTGATATACTCGCTCAAACTGAACAAGGTTGTACAGTTCTCATTGACGGTAATACACTCAGGGAACTTTTAAATTCGTTTGAATCGCACGACGGGAAGCTTGATCTTATTCAAAACGTGATTCGACAGGTATGAGAGTACTAGTAAGAAAGTTTCAGGTAATTTAGGCAGTTTACTTAAAATGTACTATTCAGCTAACAACGTTAAAAGAGCGACTATCGAGCGAGGAGCTCACTAAGGAGGACAAAGAGGAACAAACGGACGCCTTTATTAAAGACGATCGTAGCCAACAGGTAATAACTCATTTCAAACTGTAGATCGTTTACTTGAACTTATAGTAACTCAGTATAGCTTACGTAATGCTACCGTAACGTTTTGTTTCTTTTTTTATGCCGCCAGTAGTCTTTCGCTGCGTCGCCGCATGCTATTGTTGCAGCTGGTGTGAGCGGCTTCCGTCTAACGCATGCACCCCCGGTTTTTTTTCTTCCCTCATTCACCTCCTCTTCTCTTTCAAATGTTAAAATAAACATTCTCTTTCAATTGAGAGAAGGTTTTTGATTTTCAGAAAATGCAATCGGACAGTTTTGATGAGATGCTTCTTCGGCAACAGATGCTTATTCATCAACAAAATCAACAACGAATTCTAGCCATGATGACACAACCAAATCTTTCACTGCTTTTTCCAGGTAGGAGTTTAATTATGGTCCATAGAAACTCAGAGAGAAATTCGCAAAGTCTTAAATGAATGATGCCGATGCCTTTTATGTGCCCATTGGTGTCGGTTCCTGCAAAGGAGCGGCTGGCTCGGATCGTGGGGTGCAATGTGCCAGCTGTGCCTTTGTACCATTAGCTCGTTAATGAAACAATTAAACTATTCGTTTCAATGCAGAGAATCCATACAATGAAATGACACAGATATGCATTGATTTCACGACCTTTATAGGAGCTCATTATGAGCATTTGCTCGGAAATGGAATGATTAATGCCGGAATGCCTTCGTTACTACATCAGAATCTAACTGCCTCATTGGCCGCTGCTACACCAAAACCTAAACCGGAAAAAGTTACCGACTGCCCATTGAACCTTACAAAAGTAACCCTTTCCCCTTTTTTTCGGTACCGGTAATCCATGGAAGATTTGACCCTTTTTCAGGTCAAAAATGAAGAAATCAGTAAGCCGAGCCCAGTGATTCCAACGCTATCGACATCGCCGTTGACGCCGTCAAACATTGTCGGGAGGATTCCGTTCGGAATGCCGCATAACTTCGCTTCCGATTGTAAGAACTCAGAAATTTTTCATTTTTTCAAAATCAAACTATCCTCAATGATAACACGTAATGAATTTGTTTGTTCGGTTCCCATCAATAAAGTCAAACTGCTGAACAAATAACGCTTTTTCAATGGGGTCAATGACGTTTACTCTATCTAAACTTGCAAATGCCCTGATTTTATCAGTACTTTTCAAACATGTCAATGACAGTACTATGTCATCATTACCAGTTTCATTTGTTTAGCATCGGCATTCACAAATCATTCACCGGCTTCATCCGGTAAGAGTACCCCCGGAAATGGTTCACTTCTATCATCACTGGAACCTCCAACAAGCGTCCGAACTCAGGCCAAATCACCCAATCACATCAAAAGGCCCATGAACGCTTTCATGGTACTGTTACAGTCAACTTATTAGTAAACAGCTACTTCATCTGGTGATAAATCAATATGCATCTTTATTGTAGGTTTGGGCTCGCGATGAGAGAAGGAAGATTCTAAAGGCCCATCCAGACATGCACAATAGTAACATTAGTAAAATTCTTGGTAAGACCTTTTGCTACCGTAATCGTCGAAGTTCTCAGCCGATCATTTGTCGATTATAGGAAATCGATGGAAATCGATGAGTAATTCGGAAAAGCAACCGTACTATGAGGAGCAATCACGCTTGAGCAAGTTGCATATGGAGCAACATCCCGACTACCGTTACAGGTATGACTGTAGTTCTTGTGCAAAGAACGCTCCAACAGGTCCCAATAAATAATTTTTTGGAAGCGTGCCAAACAAACAGCTGTTCCCTTTTTAGGCCCCGACCGAAACGAACATGCCTGGTGGACGGGAAAAAAGTTCGCATAAACGAATACAAGACGATGATGAAAAAGAAAGAACCAAACTGGCCTGAAGATCAATCGATATCTCCGACATCACAAGTGAGCTTTCTCTTCGCCGTACCTACACGATATCTCGACTACAGTAATCCTCTACGTATTTCAGCTGGATTTTGCGGGTTTGACTGGAGCAGCTTTGTTGGCCGATTTTGCCCATCATCATCAATCGCATATGTTACAGACGGCTGAGTAATGACCGTTACGGCCAACATAGTTTCAATTTATACTGGCCAGTAATTAATGATACTAATTGATCCTCCTCTATACATGCGACGATTTTCACTCAACGATTATTATATTATAATTATGTTTTTTAATTGTATTATTTTAGTTTTGTATTAATAGTATTGCCGACAGGAATCTCTGAACCGTCCGTAAAGCGCTTTCTCTGTGCATAATTGTTTTTCCTCTCCTCTTAACTTTTCATAGTCGTAACAACGGACGGTTTCACTTTTGAATTTCCATGTACTCTGTATCTCACATTAAATCCCATTATATAATTATATATATATGTCATTTCCTCATTATTGTTGTGTCATCAATTGTTATTTGCTGTTTCATATTCTGCTAAATATTTCTTTTTTTCGAGTTTTTTTTCATTCGTTTCTCCCATTGGTCCATATCGTGAACTCCTACGAATGCATCTTCCTAAGTTAATTTCGTGTCATTATTTACGGCAATTTATCGACGCGGCACGGATTGCTGTTTATTATTATTATTTTTCTCTCATTTTGAATTTTATCCTTTATTTTTATGTTATTGATCGACTCACTGTGTATATTCAAAGCATATCAATGTTTTCGTATGTCTTAAATTTAATTACTTTTTTGTATTTCCTAATCTTCATAATTTTTTCTCTGTAAAATTTGATTTTTGTTCTGTTATGGCGTGATTCCACAATCCCCGTAATTTCCTTAGTGAACTAGTCTCAAGAGTGTTTGTGTTTATAGGCCCAGATTTTCTATTCATTCATACAACCACTAGCCACCGTTTCAACAGTCTATTTAGTAATCACTCAGTACTACACTTTCGATTCAGTAATCTATGACATCTGAACCCTTGATTGTATTCGCCGTGTGATTGGTCATTTCACTAACCATGCTAATAAATTTAAAAAAGATATTTCTGAGCAAACTTATGGGTGGAGTTTCCCAGAAGTCATGACCTAGTGAGAGCTGGTGAATGTCCTTCTTGATGGGATTATCTCTGGAAGATAATGTTCCCAGATAACGACAAGGGCGCACTTTTGCTTTTCAATTTAACGCCATCATTCGCCATGGTGGTGTGTCTCTCGCGGTTATGGTAGGAAATTCACGCTAATGGGCGGATGCTAGCGCTATTATAAATTTGCTTCTGGTATACGGTGAGGGTTAATAATGGATGTAGAGAGTCACGGAAGACGCACGATTAGATAATAATCGACAAGGTAGAGGATTGATGCATATTAAGCATGTGTGGGGCTGTCGACACCTGGGCTCACGCAACAATCTCGACAAAAACATCATTCATCGAGTGTTTCCTTCCGATCTGTACCATCACTAATGTCCAGGGCAATTTTGACAAATATCCTGAAGCATCTGTTATTGCAGGGAGCTCCACGACATGGCCCACCTGGAGCACTAAGCTTGGTTTGATCTTCGGAGAGCTAGGACCGACCTCAAGTGAGGACTTCAAAGAGTAGAAGGAAGATCCCCAAAGAGCTCGCCAGATCCGCCTTTAGAGGTACTGGATTATTTCTTTACGTTACTCCTACGCTTCCTTTGTGATAAACACGAAGGAAGATATCGTGACCGTATAGTTTTCGTCTATGGGCTGGTGCGGATCAGCAAAAAATTCTACTACTACTAGACTACTTCTTAAAAAAATCCCCCAGGACTACTACATTTAGGTTATACATGCAGGAACTTTACCAACTAAACAAAACATTCGAATCATCATAGCACTTAGACACACTCACACTCACATAAATTCACTCACAGTGATCTCGTCTAACATATTCATTACTGTTAAACACGTCCCCAATCGCATCAGACAGCTAGCACATGCTACATGGCAACACGTCGTAAAGACATCGTCACCGGAAAGTAAAATCGCCAGACCCCATTCAGGCAACGTGCGAACGAGTGTCACGCGTCCTCCAACTTGAGACCACATTGGAGCGCCGGCCACAGAGACCTACCCCACTCACGTGTGCGCCGACTTACAGAACCGATCCACATGCCCCTACTCCTCACCCGGAAACCGCTTCGGATGCCGTGCAACAGGCCAGCTCTCTCATCCGGTTGACACTGACAGCCGAACGACCCCCCGCCGTGCCACCCCTTCGCCTGTGGGCCGTACGGGAACGCGCCCCACAGCAAAACCGCGCCCACTGCCGAAAGAAGGCCAGGAAACGAGGCCCTGCCACAAGGACCCACCACCGGCGAACCGTGCCGGGGCTGTAGCAGCCAAACAACCATGTTACGGACATGGCCTCGCACCGCCGCGGGCGGCGCGCGTCCGTCGGCTCCTGCCACCACCCGCCCCCATGCGTCCACGGGGGGCCCGACGCGTAACGTCGCCGCCACCAAACATCCAAACCCGCCCCCAACAGCCGGGGCGCCGCGGTGCGAAGCGACGTAGTGAACACCAAACCCCGAGTCCCCCAAAGTGCAAAAGGCGCCCGGCACATCGCGTGGCAAGTCAAGCACTACGCTCCCGCGCTGGCCGGTGTGTCAACATCATTCGCGAGTCACGAGCGTGCGCGACACACCGGCGCCGGCCCCCCACTGCCGCCGCTTCGCGGCCGGGAAATCGTAGGACTTACGTAATCGCCCAGTACCAGAACACCTCGCGCACAATGCGCCGCCCAATCTGCTCACCGCCCGTTCGTGACAGCGCTCAGCACAGCATGCTCGCGGCTCATACAGCACGCTACCCTCGCGGCACCACACGGCCACCATTCGCACGAGCGGGGCGTCCATGACCAACACTCAAGCGCACCGAACACACCGCATCATGAGCAAAGGGTAAGCACAGCACCCGTCGGCAGCCGGGGCACGAGTAAGCATACACACGACAATACCTTACCACACAGTATAAAAGCGGAGCCATGCCTCACGCAGAGAGAGCCCTCTCTTCTTGTGTTGAAAGGCGTTCGTCAAAAAAACAAATCCGACCCCGCTGGACCGGGCAACCGGACCATCGGGTCTGTATTTTCATACAGTGCTGTTTGGGGAAAACGTTAGAGGCCCTGCAAGCTTTTCCCAAGGGGATGTTGAACAGGCGTGATTGGGCGTGATTGCAAGTATCGTTTCGACGCGTGCAGTCACTCTTCTTCCAGTACTCAGCGTTCACGGCGTGTTCCACCGTAGTCGTTGAAAAACCACTGCGTCACACGAAGATCGGTCAGTGGTGACCCTGTTTTTTTCACTTCACTTCACTGATTACTTTATATTTTCAGCTCATACTTTTACTGCTAAATAAATATATTCTGATTAAAGGGTGAATGGAAGCTCTTCTCTTCACTAAGCTTCACTAGGTGATATCACCACCAAAAGTTCCTTGAAAAGAGGAGCTTGCCTTGGAAACCTTTGCACACCAACTCGTAAAGTGAAGCTCAGGGAAACTCGAAGTGCATATCACAAGGTCACGGACTCAGCATCGGGCGCGGGACAGAGGTAAGGCGCCGAAGAGAATAAGAAGAGAAAGACAGACCAGACACAGAGATAGAAGCACAGGGAACCGTTAGTTCTTCCACGTGAAACACATAATTGTATTCACAAACACTGTCAAGTAGGATCGCTTTCAAAGTTATTTTAGAAAATTCCATTCCGAGGAATAGTTTCATTATATTCCTCAACAACAACTGCTGACTGTAAGCCGAGAACTTCTTTCCTGTAACTGTGAAATTCTTTACTATATAGTTACCTTCATCAAAGAGCGTATTACAGAATTGTTACGTTTCATAGAGAGAACACCTGCTTATCGTCTCTGATGAGATTTTTCAGGGGTACTTTGCACTGATGATCTTGTGCAAGTTAAACTGCTAAAAACAAGATAGGTCCTCGAATTAATCAATAATTCAACTGTGCTGTACTTCATTTCATTCTTGCAGGGTTTTCCAAAGTCACGATCCCTTGCAGTGAAGCGTTGACTAAAAGGTAGGACAAATTTTGCAATTGCAGCGCTGTTACCTTCCTACCGTAGTCGAGCCATATAGGCTACTTTAGTTGTTCTTTTGGTAGTTTGGTTCATGTGAAAATCAAAAGCGCCAACAATAGCGTCGACTGTTCATCAGAACTTTTTCTATGACCATCTGCAGCGCACAGATTCAAGGAAAAAGTCATGACTTCTTTTTGGCAGCCGTCTGAGCTCGATTGTTTCTTAGAGGTCCTGCTTGAGGGCTGATCATTAACCGAAAGGGAAGCACAGCTTTTCTGTCAAACGATTGCTAGCACCTTGTGCTTTAATAAATAAGATTTTTTCGTATTTTGCGGTAACCTTGTGGAAGCGTTGAAGAGTCGAACAGCTCTTCAGAAAACCCTTTCTTAGGAGTTCCCTCAGACAACTTTACATTCACCAGTCGTTTCATCCATTCATAATCAAAAATCATTTTGTTCAACTCTTCACCATAAACATGACGTCAGCACCAATGGGAATCACTCTGTGGCTTTTGAAGGCACGGATCACCGAAGCCGTAAGGCGATGTCGAACCTAGCAGAGTCCTTTTTCATTTTTTTCTGTCTTCACTATTTCTTTGCCGTGACATAATATTGGGCAGTGCCAGCGAAGAAGTTAGATTGTAGTTCTGACTCCGCCCGAACAAATATCATGGACTACGCCTTTCAATGCAGTGCAAAGACAAGAGCTGGCTTCTTCTATATTGCTCCAGTAGACCTGTTCCACTTCATTCAAGGGCTTAGAAATCCTCTCTATCATCCTGCATTAGAACAGGAAGACTTCTAGCCGTTCTATTTTTCTGTTTGCATATTTTGGAAGTTTCATGGGTCTGCCTATCTCTTTTTGTCCTAGACGCTTTTAAAACGATTCCTCCTTGACTTTGAAAGTTCACACAGTTTTGCATATATCCAACGGACCACGTGTATTCCTTTCCAGAGTTTCTATCATCCTTTATGTTCATCTAACCCTTGCTGGTACCAGTTCATTCTTGACATGAGTAGTTGGTCAGTGTTGCACACACACTGAATGCAATAGGTACTCCATTGAATGCAATGGGTACTAGGGTCCAGCTTCTCTCTTCATAAAACCTCGGCATTATTGTGAACTTTAAAGGCTCTTGGCACGATAAAGACTACCAAGCGACTAGGATCAATACTCCTGGCAGTACAGAATTCCGCGACCCTTGGCAGGCGCACGTCCCAAACGCCCGCCACCCCGCCCGCCCACAAATGGACGACCGTTACTGACGTTCGTACTCATTCATTTGCTAAGCAAATTATGAAGCGAAGGGATTGGTATGAAGCGGCCGTGATGCTGCATGCATACATGGGTACACATATGCAGCCGTATCTTCGGTACCGGTGATTGGTAAGGTGCCTACGGGAAACTCGTCCGTAATCGATTTACAAGTCGAGAACGGAGAATTTTTCTTCGCAGGACTTTTTCTTCTTTTTCTTCTTTCTTTTCTCCGTTTTTTCGCCATTTCCCCCACTATACAGTGCCCTACTAGCATTTTAGGCTAAGTAGGAAACCGTCTTGGCAACTGCCTTTAAGTTGTAATTTATTCTGCCAAAGAGGTTGGTAGGTGGAAGACTTTATTATGAATGGCCTGACGTTTCGACAGGCCATTTATAATAAGCATGTGAAGAGTGAGACGTGCCGTTCCTAACTGTACATTCTGTATAAGGACAGCATAGTGTTTCTCACTTACTAAGAACTAACAGCCAGTGGTACCGTTCCGCTCAAGTGGTGGTGGACTGGTAAGTTCTTTCTTACACTCGGGTTTTTCTTGGTAGTTCTCCTAAGATTTCGCCAAAAACGCTAGGGAGGCGAGGCGTTTGGCGGTCTAGTGGATACAACATCCAAACCTTGAGCTATGTTTAGGCCTCTGAGGACGACGATCCTGTCGAAACGTCAGGCCATTTGTAATAAAGTTTCCACCTACCAACCTTTGGCAGAACAAATTAAAACCGGTACAATTGTCGGCAAGCTTTTGGCATGATTCTTTTTTGGAAATGTAATGCATCTTTTCTAGTAGTGTATTGTGACTGGGTTAAAAATTGGCGTAATATGGCTCCGTACTGTATTTTTGATGGTGGACTGATTTTGATAGTTTGCAAAAAATGTAATTTTTAAGAAATATCAACATGCATACGCTTAAACTTTTCAAGCCTCAAATCACAGTGCTATGATTCAATATAATAAATACAGGTTTGTGAGCACTTTACCTGAGGAGTGGGGGAATAAGCGAAATGTTTGAATTGATTCGAAACAAAGTTCAGAAGTGAGGCAAAGGGATCTTCTGTAATCACCCCAGTTAGCTTCGGTGAGTCACGAGACAACTATTTGCAGCCATCATTTTGTTTTTTTTTTTCTTTTATCTGATCCCTATTCGCTCCTTTTTCCGTCAACCTTGCCTCACGAAATGCACCCGGCTCTACAAATAAAAGGTAGTTCATGGAGGAATGCCAAAAGGGTCACGGTGATTTTGAGATGCTTTCTGTTCCTATTTAACTGTTTTCCCTTTTCCTTGATTGACGGGAATTGTTTTCTCACATTTCTCACCTCCGTTTTCTTCGGCGACGGCCGTGACCAAATGTATTTGCCGAGGGTTCACGTCAAAAGACTGCAGCGCTCGCATTCCCTGTCCAGGTTATGGAGCGTAAGAGCCTGCATGAACTTTTGGGATGTGTGAGTCATGGATCTACCCATTAGCACCTACTGTGTTCGCTTAAAGGGGAACCCCTCAACGTTCGTCTTACAGACACTGAAGATTTTAGGATGGCAAAGGTTAATGTGTGAGGGGTTAGATCGTAAACAGCTACCATTGCTAACATTGCGAAAACTTTAGTGTAAATTATTCTGCAAAAAGAATGGTAGGGTGGACAGACTTTATTATAAATGGCCTGACGTTTACGACAGGATTCGCCGTCCTCAGAGGCCTAAACATAGCTCAAGTGTTTGGATGTTGCATCTCTTAGACCGCCGAACGCCTCGACACCCTACGCTTTTTTGGCGAAATCTTAGGAGAAACTTGCAAGAAAAACGCCGGAGTGTAATCTCTCTCTTTTTT
>MU912032.1:49341-73743 GCA_036418165.1 Cooperia oncophora
CACGGAGCCATATTACGCCAAATTTTAAACCCAGTCACAATACACTACTAGAAAAGATGCATTACATTTCCAAAAAAGGAATCAATGCCAAAAGCTTGCCGACAATTGACCCAAACTTCTCGGCTAACAGAACCTAACCAGGATTGTTCAGGCATCGCTGCTGCTGGGCCAGCTGAGACGTCGGTAGTTCTTGATGGCTGGAGGAGGGACGTTACGGGCCGTATACGAGAGGTCAAACCAACGCCTGAAGGACAGAAGTGGACCAGATTTTCACCCGAAACCTTTGCACAGCTGTTTTTATGTAGGGCTATTCTTCCATGCTAGAATAAACGGGACATCATGGGGCGGCCCATCGAGCAAGGTTTACTAGTAGGGCAAGAGATTCATCGCACATATATCAACTAGCCCACATAGAGGTGCAGATCAGGGTCCCTCGCTCAAAGACTTACCCCGTGCTCAAAATATTCAATCCTTCATGTGCTGAATCCTTCATTGCCCAAATAGTCCGAAGTATAATCGTGAGGTTGTCCCACTTTCGCTGCTCCACAATGAGGTACGAGGGGCTGCGGCTATTATGAGTTGCAGTTATGTACGATATAGCGCATGGCAAGAGAGGAACCCTACGAATTGGTTGGACGCGAACTTCATCTTCAACCTACTGAATTCTAACACATTTGCTGTCTGACTTCAATGAATCGAACTCTGAGATCTTATACGCTGACCCAGAGCTTTCACAAAGAAACTTCCAAGTAAAAACTTTTCACAGAAAAAGCGCCAATGAAGGATTCGGAACTCTAAATACTTTTTATCTTCAGAACAAAGTTTTGGGCTTGGATCACCCCACCTGTAGATAGTTTCACTTCGCATTGATTCCTCAGCAACAGCATTAATGTAGGTTCAAGAACCTGACCATTGACCCTTCTGAAAAAAAAGGATTCCTCAGATGTTGAAAGGATGATTCCGATAGGCAGTGAGCGATGAAGGTACGCACAAGGCATGCTTCAAAAATAGCCTATCTCAGTAACAACTTATTTTGTGGATATTCCACCATATTTCCTGCATTCAAGGGTAAGCTTCGAAAAGGATGCAGAAGAAATTTCGGATCTCCGAGAAGAATCGCCTTGTTGATGGTTTATTGTTTTTATCGTTCTTCAAGCAAGTGATCTGCTGATATTTTCTGGTACATATATTTAGTCTTCGAAGACAAAAATTTGGCACAAATCAATGAAAGTCCTATGGAAGTAAACAAGTGCGATTATTGGTGCTTCCAAGTTTTCTCCCCCCCCCCTACATACTAAGGAAAGCCTCAAACTTTACCCTTAAAGAACTTCACCGTCCTCGAACTTCGTACGGTTCTGGATATCAAATCATTATTCAGAAATCAATTCGAATCTACGCCCAGGGACAATAAATATGATCAAAACGGGTCCAGGTACTGCAAAAAGTATAAATGGTGTTTGGTAATCCTGTAGGAGTATCAATACTCGAGAAGATGAGGGCCTTGTAATGGTAACAGAAATGTTGACACTATTAAAGGCAGCTGGCACGATAAATCCCTGAAAACTAGTAGGATAGATACTTGATACGAGTGGCAGGGCGGATTTCGACCCTGAGTAGGCGCTGCATAGCGGTTTTTCCGAGGGAGGTACCCTTATAAGGGTCCTATCAAGCTACAACATACCGACCCAAACGCCCGCCACGCCCGCCCGCCCACAAATGGACGACCTTACCAGATGCTCGTTTTGCTTCATTTGCTGAGTAAAACATAAAGCGAAGGGATTAGTATGAAGCGGCTGCGGTGCTGAATGGATATATGAGTACATACATGCAGCCGTACCTGCCGGAGCGGTTATTTGCAATACGCCTACGGGAAACTCGTCCGAAATTGCTTCTCAAGAACGAAGGCTTTTCTTCGCAGTTTTTGACCGTTTCACTTCGTTTTTTCGCCATTTTACCACTAGATAGCGCCCTGCTAGCATTTTAGGCTGAGTACCAAATTATCGTGCCAACTGCCTTTAATGATACCTGAAAATCCAAGAACGTATAGATTTTTCAGTTTTTGTGGATATTTGTTGTCTAAGAGGTTATTTCTACTGTAAGATAACCTACATATTCTGGAAAATCAATTCAGTTTCTGGAATATAGTACATATTTTTCTCAATTCCGACCAACAAATGATGAATTTGAGATGATCTCTGTTACACTCTATTCTACGTGTGCTTCATTGTCGATGTCCCGTTATTAGCATACTCTACCTGCAACAATCACGTATAATGAAGTCTGAGGTGTATATTCTATACGTTTTCCATAAACATAGCTGATTACACGGCAGCACAGACTTGAATTCATTGAATGAACCAAAAGGGCTAAGTACATCGGGCACAAAATCTTCAGATGACTCACTTATGGAAACAAAATTGTACCGTATAGCAACTTTAAAACGTTAAAGGGAAAAGTTTAATGAGAACATGATTCATTTGGTAGCAAACTGGTCTCTCAGAGACTGCTCATCTGATCTCGAACACGAAAGCTATGCATATAATTCAGTGTGAATGCTATCGAGCGTAGGTTTCACTTCATCGATGGGCTCGGGAGCTATGAAGTAGCCTGGTGGAACCATCGAGTTTTCATTACGGAGACAGAACTTAACGATGTTGAGGTCAGCAGTGCAAACTAGAGGTATGCGTCTGAGGCGTGCCCTTTGCTGGAGATTCCTCATAGCGATGAAATGAGCGTCATGTTTGGTCCGGCCAAATTTTCGTGATTGTTGCATTTTGAGGGGTAGGGAATACATAGACTATACATCCTTCCCCGGTAGAGGGTAACTTCACGTTAGCTGTTCCTTACAGGTGACCGGAGGCCCTCTTTTTGCCCTGCCTGTTTTTTTTTGCTTGGACATGAAAAGTGTGGGGCGTTGGCGTATTGGAGAACATCTTCCTTAATCTGTCTTAGTATTTTATGTGACTTTCCGAGGAAAATGGCCTTACGTTTTCACTGAGGCGCCCACTTTGGCGGCCTAAAATTGTTCACCAATTTTTATACCTACGGGCAAATGCAGAGCCAATTTTGTCAGTTATTAAATGTGGTATTAGCTTGGCTGGGTTTTCGAAATGTGGTGCAGGCACGCAAGAGGGTCACACTTTCTGTTCTCAGGAATGCATACAGGAACAGTCAATCATAGATCTGTGATCTACTCAAGATTAAGTACAGTTGCAGATTAATTACTGGATGGGGAAGAGATTCTGTCAGTTTCTCAATAAATCACGGCCATATTTGGTAGGGCAGTGCTAGACGCCAGAAGTAAGTTTGACCCTGAAAGATTGTAAATGCCCTCAGGGCTATAACAAAAGCAGTGGGTAGCTTGGAGGTATGCTCACCTTTTTTCCAATTTTTTTGCACTGAAAGTGCTTGATGTTTAGCAAGATTCTCGGTTTCTTTTCATTATGTTACCGCTCATCAAGCGAATGATTACATCATCGAGCGCTTGCAGTCTGAACTAAAGGCAGATACTTGAGACATTATGGTGGAATTCGTTATCAGGAATCCATTATAATATAATAATAATAATGATAGGAAATTCTCTACAGGAAGTATGCAGTGGTGGAAGATTGGCATATTTGAGCGTGTCCTTACCTTCAGCTATCCTGTAGAGCTGAAAAGAGATTTATGACTGGAGAAGGTCTTCCTCGCTGCCCACCACTTGCAGGAAAATTTTGTGAGGACGGGCCAGTTGAACACCTGCATTTCTGATTTCCTGTGTTCGAAAAAGAGATCGAAAACACGTGAAACAGAAATAATTCTTACGGTCAAAAAGACTTGTGAATTGTTTGAAAAAGTTCTGAGCCTATGGAAATGTGAAATGTGGCAAGTTGTGACAAGTCTTTTTGACCGTAAGAATTATTTCTGTTGTGGAAATATTCCTGTTGTGGAAATATTCAAAGTTAGCGTTTAGTAACCACCCTAACAGTTTGGGAAAGCGTTGATGACCTCTTTGTTTACTTTTTCTTGTAACTTCTTATCGCCTTCCTGGAGCGAAACCTGAGTCGCTGAACTCAGATCGTCAAGTTCCTAAGACTCAGGCGCAGTTTGCCGGAGGGAGTATATTCCAGTCCATGACAAGTCTCACTTGTTTACTGGGCCCATTTGATTACAACTATTTACAGGTTTTCACAAGGCGACCTAAATGTACAAGCTCCGCTCAGTACCATCTGTCGCCTCTCCGAAGCCGAACAGCGCTGATCTTCATTGGAAAATCTGACAGTATCTCGAACACCCCCATAAAACACTTGCTGTGACCTTTTACACGCATATCGAGAGTGCTGATGCAGTAATGGCTGTCAGAGAGGAGGACCAGAGCTGCAGCTTCTTTCAGGAACACGTCCGAGTGAGGAAAGATGAAATTAAGATAAGAAGATTCAGATGAGATTAAGATAAGAAGAGTTTCCGTATGCATGCAACTAATTTCAAATGCTGCCCTTTGAACAGTTTAACCACTCTACCCGTCTTCAGCTGCCCTCATGATGTAATTCCCCTGATTTTAGCAAATCCTTGCTATTTTTGAACCTTACTTTTTGCTACCTGAAGATTGCCCACAGCGGACAAGAAACAATTCGACAGGCGTGGCAAACATTAGTTATACTCGAAATCCCTGAGATCGGGTAGGCGTGGCTGCATGCTTCAACTTAACCTGAAGGTGTCTATGCTTCTGGTGAGATATTTTCATCTTGACACAATTGTTGTCGTGTCTCTGTCCAACACAGAACAAGATGACAGTTGTCCCAGACTGGAATATTCCACGAGTAACCAGTTCCGTGCCATGTTCAAATGCCACGCCTACTCTGGCTCAGGAATAAGGAGTACAGCTGCGGAAAAAAAGTTTGGATTAGGCCACGAAATCGCGTTTCAAGTAGTTCTGAAGCTGTAGTTCGGTAGAAAACAGTGAAAAAGTAAGCAGATAGTGGGAATTCAACAAGAAAAACTACTCAGCGCTCTGAAGTTCTTTTGCTTACTGGACTTGGTATAAGCCTTCGCCATCGTGGAATCCACTCCACAGGAGCTTCAGGGGTATATTCGGATATTCAACTCCAAATTCCCTTAAATGCATGGAACTTCTCACTTGTGTTGGTGGTCTTCTTCCCTTTGACTCTTGCTCATCTCGAAGGTGCCTGATGGGGCTGAGGAGAAGGCCTTAACTCGGTCGTTTTGTCATCCGGACGCTGACCTTGGGTGCCGGAACCTGGATTTCGCGTACGTAGTTCTATGTCTGCATGGGGTCGTTTTTACTGAAAACAGTTCTTCCAGCAGTACTTTATCTATATCCACGATATCTCGGTACACAGGTCAAGGAAAATCAAAAAATAGTTTGTAGAAAATTCCGATTTTTGACTTGTTCCAAGTTTTTTTTCCGCAGCTGTATATTGGCAATATTTTCCGTAGCTGTATATTGGAAATATAATTTAGTAGTAGCTATTAGTCTCTTGACACTTATTTGCTTTCTAGCCCTGGAGAACTTGTTGTGCACACGACGATTTGAAGATGACGAGAGGTTCTCCTTTTGTAGGAAATGACTTTTTGCAGTCTCAACGAATTTCTCTGGGGTTCGCTATCCGTACTCTTTCACCACTGAGTTTCCTTTTCAAAAAACAGCAGATGGGTCTTTTACCTGGATTCTTTCAAGTAACAAGATCAACTGTAACCCCAACGTATAAGTTGTTTTGAACGTTTTATGAAATGGACCTGGGGCTCAGAAGGAGCATTAGTATACTTGGAAACTGAAACCTTATCGTAATATTCGATTTCTAAATAAGAAGTTAGACTCCTCAATGGTTTTCTGGAATATACCAGCGCCTTCGTCTCCCAACCCTCAGAAACTTGTTGCACCAAAGGCATGCTTCTCAGGCGCAACAAACACTCGACAAGATTCATTTGCAGCGCCGAAGAACCTGCTGCACCGGTTACACTTAAATGACAATCCTACCTAGTTCACTCACGAACCTTTTGGTAGTCGTATCTTCACCGTTATTGCCTGAATACAGTGCTCACCATCGGCATCGTGAAAAATTTTCCTGATAAGAACTCCATCTCATGCTCCCTCAGACGGTGAGTATACAGCATCGGGATGGGTGAGACGGCGCGAATAGGACCCCACCCCACCATAATTACACAGTACGAGTCCCTCTGTTAATCTATAGACCCCTACCTACATAACTCTTTCAACACTCCAACTACCAATTTTTTGGAATTTACCAGTTACACCCAAAAACTGGCGTCGAGCCTGGGTGGAAGGGAGGAGGGAGGATGCCCTCCAATCAACTATCGGAATCGAGTGTCAGAAACAGTGGTTATGTAAGTTTCAGCTCTGCCGTCAAATAATGGCCGCGTGGAAGTGGAAACGTCAATAACCGGAAAGTTTCCCTTATGGCTTGGAAGATTTCTCTTGAGGTTGCATACGACCTCTCTTCCTACCAGTCAGGTACGATATCCCAACGATGCTGGACCTTGTTCAACGACCAACGGGCGGAAAAGTCTAGAAAGGGACTACATAAAACAGGCGCCCCATCACTCATCAGAAACAGTGAATTTACGAACGGTTGAAGGAGGGCACAAAGGGCGCATGAGAGGGGAAAAATCGGTTATCAAAAATAGATTTTCTTGAAGCAGATTATGACCCTCTTCTTTCTCGACTAAATACGATTCGTTACGCCAGGAATTCCCCATTACATGCCCTCCATCTGCAATCAAAATCCCTGAGATGTGGTAGGCGTGGTTGCACGGTGCGGTCTTGAATTTAACGTGAGGGCGGCCAAGCTTCTCGGGAGATACTTTTTGGGACAGTTGTAATCATGTCTGTAACAGGTGTCTCATAATGAAACATTCCAAGAGTAACCCATCCTATGCCATGTTCAAATGCCACGCCTACCTCATCTCAGGGATAAGGATTTATGTACGTGATCTTCAAAGTTTAAAAAGAAAATCACATTTCTTCATTTGGGATTTGCTTGGGCTTTGACTTCCGGACGTGTGAGCGAGCCACTTGCCAGTACTCCGCCTATGCTCAAATATTTGAAACGTAAAGATAATGAAGAAGATTTGGCGAACTTCTTTGGGCATTTTGCCCTGCACTAGACCATGCAGCTCATATGGACTACTGGAGGAAAACAAGCAGTCTCGTTTTCACGTTACGAGCCTTTACAGGGGTCCGGGTCAGGGATGAGGAATTTTCGACAGAGGGCTTACCTCGCCTCAAAAAAAAGAACTCCTTTGGTTGTCGATTTTTCCATATTAGGCATCCTCTCCTAGTCTAGTGATCATCCATGCTCGGCGATATTTTTTGCATGGATAGATGACGTATTGAAGAGAAAAATGTTGGAGGGGCTGGCAATAAAGTACGCAGTAAAATTCGTCCACAACGCAATGTTTGACCCGAGCTCGAGCGAGTTCAATCTTCCAGTGAACGGAGAGGGTTCCCCAGAATTTTTTTCAGTTTCATAGAGTTTCTGTGCCTCTCTGCCTCTTGAACGATCGCTTATCATGGGGAATCTCCAGGAGTCCGTAATGGAAAGGAGTGTCTGAACAAAGAATGGTCTTGACTTTTAATCTTTTTGTTCTTGCACACAATCGACTTAATAATGCATAATTTATAGGCGATTCCTGGAGCGACAAATCAACATATTCATCTCAGAGATTGCTTGCTTCTATCCCCGCCAATGTTATTCATAAAATTGCGCTTTGGACACTTGAGAAGCTGTTCGGCTATCCAATTGCGTGGAAAATCCACCTGAAACCGGAATTTTCATGAAATATTCGGAAACGCAGCTCTTCGAAAGCATCAAGTACTTCGAAATTAGCTCATGTTTAGAACGCTTGTGCTCACACTTTTCAAGTTGGCACTAGAAAGGCAGGTTGAACCAGATTACCACTTTGAAATCGTGGTTGAATGGGGAGCTTCAGGAAGCAGTGAAAAAATTTCGCACTTCTGAAAGATAGCCAATAAAGAATAAAGTTGATTAGTAGATAACTTAACAGATAGAGAAACGCGCGTATCAAGCACTTTGTCTACAAAAAAGAGTTTCCAGTATCCATTTTTCCTCCGTCACAGTTTGACCACCGTCACTTGTTGTGTTGCGACCGTGAGACTCAGACCTTAGTGACCTTGACGGACCTACTGAAATGTTATCCGGACTTTGTGTGGAAGCTTGTTTGAACTTGCAGTGCTGGCGGTTGCTGCCCTCCCAAGCTGTTTACTATCAGCACTTTCCCATAGCAGACTGCGAGTGTACAGCCTTACTGCCAAGCAGCGGCGTGCGTGTATTTCCTAGCTAAGTTTCCAGACTGAAGCAGAGAGAGCTAGTCGGCCCAAGAGACGCAGAGAGGGCCGCCGCGCTGCAGCACTGCCACATCGAGTGGATTGGGTCCTGAAGCGAATGCTGCGTTTCGCCGTTCTCGCCGCGATTCGGAATTAACGCTCCACACCCAATGCAACCAACTACAATGCATTTCGCACATAGACAATTTCCACGATCATTTGGACCGCAAAATGCCTCCATGCATTTGGCATCGTTGTCCGCATTTGCAGAGAATATACCACTTTCGTCACTCGAAAGGGTGAGATAAAGAAGCTAGAGACGCGTAATTATTGCAACCATGCAACCACGATTACTTTCACTCTGCAAGACAACGGCTTACAAAAAAATTGCGCAAGTACATAGCGTTGCCTGGAGCGTCGTAGGGTGATCTGTGCTCTTGCCGGGAAATGGTTGCGCCTCGAATCCTCCTGACTGGGCCTACCTTCGTCCGACAAACTCGTCCAAGAAGCCGGCCCCACTAGGGGGTCTCTGTTCAAACTGTCCCAAGGTTTTTTCCCCGCTCCTTTCTCCACTGGTGAGTTGTTTGTGGGCTACTGGTTCACGATTTAGGAACTACTACCGTGTCTCTGAAGTATAGTGTCTTTGAAGGTGCTCAGCGTCTGCACGATTAGCTTTCGCCTACACTTGAGATCCCACGGTGAGAAGGGTCGCACACTCCTTATCATTGAGACGGAGTGGGCGTGGCATTCGGGCATGGCATAGAACGGGTTACTCGTTGGCTATTTCAGGTTGAGACAAGTGTCATCTTGGTCAGTGTTGGACAGAGACATGACCACAACTGAGTCAAAATGAAAATATCCCACCAAAGGCACAACCACGCCTACCCCATTCAGGGATTTCCGAGGCAATTGCGGACTTGTGGCTGCGGTTCTTTATAGTATTACTCTACTTCGCCAGGCTTCAGTTTAATCAGTTGGGTGTCATCAGGCTTCAAAGGCAAAAGGCAAATCCTTTCATTGGCAGGAGCTACTATTTTTGTCAATTCCACTGCCACGCGCATAACCGATTACGTAATTACGACCTATCTATTTCCAGGACACAGAGTGTGTTCAACGGCGATGTTTGTTGCTGCAAGGGTAGGATTCCTCGTGTAATGCAACACTTGTACTGTAAAAACGTTTAATGTCTTGCCGGACGACATCACTATCACTTATCATTGTGTACGATTCTGGAAAAAAGAAAGAACGTGAAGAAAACACGGATGAAAGCCTAGGAAGTCCTTATACAAGAGCAATAGTGATATCAGAGCTGAACATATGTTTTCTCGCAAAAATAATAAGTGGAATGAGCCATTTGTAAACGGAAAATTGTGTACAAAGAAGTTACGCGCGATCAAGCTAGCTACATTTACAAAACTCTTCACATACATCACAAGACGACCGTTTTACTAGCGCTACATAGCAGTAAAAGTAGGATTATGACACTAGGAAGAATAAAAGAATGAAGATTTGCGAAAAAGGATTAAAGGATGAATTATTGCTCCCATAATGGAGTTCTTCAAGTGAAACACATCGGCATCGATGAACTAGATGAACAAAACAAACTCGCATCATCAACAATACACACACATTCACTCATATCCTGGGGTGGAGTGGGCGTGACTGCGCAGTTCACTGGAACATGGCGTAGGATGCGTCTTTCGTGAGATAGTTCTATTTAGGCAACGGTCATCCCATCTTTTGAAGAACAACGACATGATCTCAACTGCCCAAACGGCAATCTTACCAAGAGTGCATCCGCCGCCCCTCCAGCGAAGTCTGCAGCCACGCCCACTCCATACTTGGGATATGGAGTGTATATATAGAGCTTATGTAATCATAATCATCAAGACAAAGAATTGTGAGAGCTAAACAAACCCCATTGATTGAATGAAAGAACAAAATTTGTGGCTAAGAAGACCCGCTTCGAGATCGGGGCAACAATCTCAGAACAGCCACGAAATGGCGAACAACATAAGTGCACCAAAGGTGAGTCCGACTAATGATGTAGACGATGTGTGTGGTGCTTGAACGGACTGCGTTTGCAGCCATTGCTCATAAACATACGGCTCTTCTTTGACATCAGCAATATTCGTTGGGAACTCATTTACAATATGGATCTTCCATCCCATGTTGTAATTTGAGAAACTCTGAAAATGTAGTTTTAAAATTGTATATAGTAATATTGGTAGCACTCAACCGTTACGACGTCAAAGCTCAGGAATTTCGGTGCTACCGTAATTGGCAAAGGCTACGCTGAGAGCCGTGAATGTGTTCCCTTCTCCCACCAAACCCAAAGTTACCAAGGAGGCAATGAAGGGCGTAGGAACGGTCCTTTGGTGGTGTAGGGGTAACTTCGTAGGCTACCAAACCGAGGTCCCTCTCTTTCTGAGCGCCTCTGGAAAAACCAAAATAGAAGTGAAGAAGAGAGCTTGAAAACTGCTTCTGTTGGGACTAAAGAGTTCTCAGGGTTCTTCTAGAGGTGGTTAGTAGATGACCAGAATCCGCGCGGTTATGGTAGGGCGTAGAAGAGCGGACAGGCTCTTGTCGTCGCGTCATTGAGTATAGCAGCATCAAGATTTTCCGCTCAAACCTTGCCCCTATCAACAATGAAATGTAGATAAGCGTTCAGTCCCAGAGCCGGCATTCATTGTGGCCATACAGCGACTAACCGCTTTGCTCATCAGATTGCTATGAAGTTGCCTACAGAGGCTGTTTGACATCCTTATTTACTTACTTATCAATTAATAAATTAATTCATCTACTTATTTAGTTGTTTACGCTTAGACGCACCTATAACAACCACAATACTCATTTTCGCCTCAGAACATGAGGAAAATACAGTGTACGTGTACACCCCCGCGCTCTCTTCCCTTTTCTTCAGCGCTCACAGTGGACATTGGGCCACTGTGAGCGCTGAAGAAAAGGGAAGAGAGCGCGACCTTCAAATGGACGGAGTGCCAACTGCGGCTTACCAGGACCTCATTCATAGTGCGCCTTAAGATAAAAACTTTTCGAGGTAATCACTCTTTCCTGCATCACATTCGGAAGTTGAGTGAGAGTTTGAGTTGTGGTCTGGCTGGAAAATTTGTCTTTGAGGCTTTCGCAGATCAAGATTCTAGGGCGCACATTTAGTGCGGTCAGCCGATTTCTAACATCTCTTTCTTTTCGTCAAAACTTCGGCTCTCCAAGTTTGCAAACTGTGAGGCCAAAGCGACTGACTTCAACCCACAACTGGTAGATCTTCCTGCGTTGAACGAGTGCGACATTCGTCATCAGTGGTCAAACTACCTGGAGGAAATCTTGTAGAAAAATCTATGTTGAAAACAACTTTTGTTAGAAAATCTGACTTGGGTTAAAGGGTAGAGTGTAAAAGGTCTTTTTCGGAGGGAACAAGAAAAATGGGTTGTTTTATATGGCAAAAGTGATTCCACATTTAATACTGATTTTTTTAATTGCTCAAGATTAGGGAGGGTTGCAAGTGTTTGACCCTGTTGTCTCAGACATTGTGGTGTTTGAAAGAGCTTCAACACGTTTCCGTCTTTCACCTTTAGAATCTGAGCTCCAACTCTAGCCTGACAACAGGTTGTGGAATCCAATCAAATAAAATCGTATTATTTGCGGCTAAGGCCTAAATTAGCACACAATATCAATCATGTTTTCATCTTTGTTCTGCGAGGCCAACATGATCAATTCTTGCAGTTCTACGTACCAACTTTCATGATTTCAATTATCCGCCGGCAGGTGTATTATCAGAGGCCGTTAAGCAATTGTCTAGCACACGGACGCCGAATCGGCTTTTATTGAGTGACATATTTACTGATGCCCGCGACAAATAAAAATTCACAATCAGGGGTTTGGCCAAGGTGAAGTGAAGTGCGCGCGCGATGAATCAAACTGGAGGGAGAAAAGGGTATAGAAGTGCAAATCGACGACATTACAAACTCAATGGATCTGGCGTTCAGACTCGTCGTTGTCATGTAAATCAGTGGACGTTGTGCTGAAAGAAACGCCGGTGTTCACGCGGCCACCATTGTCTAGCATTGTGCCATTCACTTCGATTCACCAGAGAGTTTCTCTGACAAGCGAAGTGATCGACTCACACAGGGACCATCTTTAGTTAGTGTTAGGAATTGCGTAGACAATGAATCTTGGCGCTTGTCCAGCACCCTCTTCTTGAAACCCCGCTTATTTATGACCACTTACGCCAATGAAATTGTTAGATGGATGTTTTAGACGGTGTTCGACTTGAGAACGGCTTTTTGCATTTTAGCTACTTCTTTCAGCTAGTTCGTGTTAGCTGACACGTCTCATTTTGGTAAGACGTGCAGACCCATCAAAGCTGTAAAATGGTACAAGTTAACCACCTGGGCTACGAGAGTTTGCTGGTCTTCATGGGGTGGCATGTACAGATTTCGCTGCGTAGCATTTTTTGCCCCATTAAGCACCGTGCCTTTTTTTTATTCCAGGCATTCTGGAAACCGGATTGAGCTTGCTCAGCACGTGCAGGTGTGGACTGAGCCTGAGAAAAACGAACTGTCAGGACTTCAATAGAAGCCCTAGCAACAAGTTCGTTCGAACACCAGAAGTATTTCTTCAACTCTGCAAAGTAAGTAGGTAGGCCAACAAGGTAGTGAACTGTGACTTGGCTCGCTAACATGCCATAAGGGTCACACTCCCAAATGGAACCTTACAAATTTTGAAGACGTATTTAGCTCATCGACAGCATGAATTCCAGGCACCTAACCCTAGGATATCAACCCTTACGTCTTTTACCTGTCGGAGGACCCACGCAGATGGATGGATTGGGTATTATCATCGGTATAGGAAGATTGCTTTGGAAAGGAGCGTCTCCTGTTACCAATCAGTTTTAGCAAACTTCATAGGTCCTGAATTCCAGCAGTGGAAACCCCCGTCGGTATTCTGAGTAATATCTCGCAAAATTGAGAAAATCGAATGGAATAGCTCAAGAGAACGTCGTTGAATCACTGGTAATTAATGTGCTCCTATTGAAAGGCACTGAGAAATACACTTTAATACTCAAGAGTATTCAAGAGCAGCCTTTGCGCAGTGCGTACGTATCGTCATATGATTTTAAAGCGGACTTACTCTTTATTACTTGCTAGGATTGTCAACTTCAGGGCTTTCCAAATGAAAAGGTTAGATTTACCTGGTAGTAGAGTGTGTCAGGTGTTTTTTCATCAGGTGTGAATTGAAATAGCGCAGCGACCTTGTCGGTTTCGCATTTCAGATGCAGAGTTTTTCGGAAATCGGCGAAAGTGGAAAACTGCGATTCGTCCACGGTTTCTGAAACAAACACAGATTTTGCATGACAGTCACAAAAACTCCAAGTCTTCTTAAGGTCATAAGCATTCCAATTATGACTGTGAACAATTCCTTTCTGAGATGCGCCACACATTCCACCTATACTTAGTATCGCAGTGGCATGGGATGCCCTAAACACTTATTTTTGGGGTCAGTTGATTGCTAGTCATGTTTTCACCCTTCTGAACAAGCATGATGTCAATGAACTAAAAACGCAAAAAGGACGGTATGATTGGATCATGATCATGATCAGGACGGTATGAGTCGACACAAGGGTTGGGTGATGGATTCTCTGAAAAAAGGTGGTCTTCTCTAAGATATACTCAAAATCCCTGAGATCGGGTAGGCGTGGCTGCATGGTTCCACCTAACCTGAAGCTGTCTATGCTTCTGGTAAGATATTTTCATCTTGACACAATTGTTGTCGTGTCTCAACACAACACGTCCAACACAGAACAAGATGACAGTTGTCCCAGACTGGAATATTCCACGAGTAACCAGTTCCGTGCCATGTTCAAATGCCACGCCTACTCTGGCTCAGGGATATGGAGTGTATATAGTTGTAAAACAATAAAGTTTTTCTTCAAAATAGCAAATCCCGATAATGTCGGTAGATTTGTTGCCCGGATGTTCAAACTTTAGATCTCATTGAATTATGGGCGCTCGAAAGAAATAGATGTATGGGAGCAATGGTGAGTTTGTATTGCGAATTTAGGTGCTAAAAACCTTGGACAGGACATTTAGAGGAGCTACGATTACCGGAATGGAGATGTGGATTTCCGCTTTGAAAGAAAGGAAAGGAGTTCTAGTGCGTGTGACCGATTTGAAGTGCGATATCTCTATTCGAATAATGGTACTTCGAATTTAGCACAAGGAGTCCTTTCTGCCCCCCCCCCTCTAAGGCTATTAGTTTGTAAATTCAAAGTTCGTAACTAGATTATTCGTGTTTTGTCACAAATGTGAATCCATCTCGACGCCTATGGCTGGAGCCTTTCTGCCGCTAGCTGGACTACACAGGAGCCTGAGAGTTCGCGCTAATGTTCAGATTTTCATATTGCCTTCTCCAGGGACCAGAACAAGTTAGTCCAAGGTAGGAAGGAGCTGGACTAGCGCTAAATATTTGATGTGGTCTGATCCACTTGGAAATTTTTGGACTTTGTCTGTCTAGGTATATGTATTGGTTGAGAAAAAAGAATAGCGGTTCCAGCAAGTATCATGAATCAGTTGGTTCAATTATATAGCACAGAAAGCCTTCTTTTGATAGGATCGAAGGCGTACCAGATCAAATTTTTCAAGATTTCGCGGGAATTTTTTTTATATCGTATAGGTTTTACGAATATTTGACACAGCATCGTGATAATTTTTTGTAAATTTCCGATATTATTTTTTGGCGCGCCGTCTCAAAAGAAGAGTAAGTATTGGGTTAGTTTCTTGTGCTGAGAAATACCGCTTGCAGAGGCAATAGCAAAGAACACCACGGCGGCGTTCTCTCTGCTGAAACGGCATTTAGTAATGATAAAGACGTCTGTACGTCTCTTTCTCGTAGAGCTATCAGTAGGTTTTTATGATAGCGCGGAACACTAACTAGAAGAGTAATCTTATCAAGTTTTGTTCCTTGCCCCCCACCACCACCCCCGTCCATTCTACCCGACAATGTGATCTTTAAGTGGCCTGGGAAGGAGACATGCCTAAAGAATTCAAATGGCAAATGATTGTTGTTCTGTCATCACAAAGGGGCACAGTCTCCACAATTCAAAAAATAAACTAATACTCTGCAGTGGATTTGGAATTACTGGCGAGTTGCCTTCAACTGGTTTAAATTTGATCCAAAGGAAATTTTGAGAGATCGGATAAATCTCTTGTAAAGTACGCAATTATCTTCCAATCACTCACCATCATTTGACCAGAGGCACAGTCGGCCGGACACTCGTGATGGATCGGAGCCGGAGTAGACAGTGACTTGCTGAAAAATAATGGAATTTCCCAAATTGTAAGTAAGCAGCATGGTAGCCATTCCAAGTTTTCAGATCTTTTTGTAATACTCTTAAAAAATCTCCAAGTTGAGTTCAGCTGATATAAGTAAGTGGTAATAAATAAAATAACTTCGTATTCGTTCTCTCTAATGGCATGCCGAAGAGGAATCAGAACTACGGCAGCTAAGATTAGGCCAAAAATCCCCTTTCCAAGAGTTTCGTAAAATTTTCTTGGATTTTACTCGGAAGTTTTTCGTGAAGATAAAAAATCCCAAAAAAACACCTGCAGATTCGTGTCTGCTTAAACCTCGAAGTCACCCAGGACAACAGAACAGTTGAATAAGGCGATTTCCGACCGGTTTCAAGTTTTTTTCCGGTACTGTACTACACATGTGTTTTCCCTGCCCCCCTCACTCTGAAAAATTATCAAATTTCAATCCTTGTCGCGGTGGCGAAGGTGTTGGTAATTATTTTGAATAGCACCGTACAAAGGTAAATTGGCGATTTGTTGGGGGTTTTATGATTGTTGGTAACCGAGGAAAATTCACACATAATAGAAGATCTTTTTAGGGAGTGGGTTCAAAAAAAATAAGGACGAAATACCCCATATTTCATACTGAAAAGAAGCACGTCAAGTTTTCAAGTGCTTACGTCCTTTGCTTAGAGATCGAAAGCTACTTCAGTAATACAAGGAGGTCATGGAGATACACTTAAGTTAGAAGTTTTGAGAGGGTCGTCTTGGGTTTCTCAGAACTTTCAAAAATAACCCAATGTTATTTGGACATACTCAGAGCCCTGTTCCCCTAATTTCTAGTTCCAGGTTGCCAAAGCTACCAGTTAGTTTTTCATTCATCATGTGAGTTTTATATCAATTATTACTAGAAAGACTACCTCTTTCTCTTCATTGCTTAGCTTGCCATAGCCACCGAACTGATCATCAGAAATATAAAGTGGATTGAAGAAATCCGATGTAGACTTGTCAGATCCGCCTTCAACTCTGAAAATCGTTCCAAAATCGATTTTCCGTTCTATTGAACTTGATAGATGGTGACATTTCGCTTTTATTTATCACTATGTTTTCATCTGCGTCATGAAACCACGTGGTCATACCACGTGGGCCAATGGTCGTCCCAGACGCCCTTTGTCTCTGCTCTATTCTCCAGACTGATTCCAAATTGGCATTGTGCCAAATGTCAATTGCGGAAAGCGGTGTTACTCACATAAACGTGTAGGTTACACCGCGTTTCAAATAGAGATCAGCTAGCATGCCGTTCACATACCACACGTATTTGGCTGGCCGTGCACGAGCCATTGACTGAAACAGGAATTTCTTGAATATCATTGAAAATATGGTTTTCTAGAAGGTCCGTACTTGATATCCTTTCTTTCCACCGGGAACTCCTAGTTGAAATGTGAAGTTTCGTCGATTGTCATTTCCCAGCAATGACGTCACCGGCCATCCTTCAACAGTTGTTGCAACGTCATCGAACTAAACTTTGAGATGGTACTGTAGGTAGATCATGAGCGGTGAGAGATCAACAGTGAACATACTTAATTTCGCAGAAATGGTTCCAAAACTTTAGCAAACGTAGAAGAATCAAGAGAAGAAAACTTTAGCAAACGTAGAAGAATCAAGAGAAGAATTCGAGTGGTCTATCCTTATTACCTCTAATTACCTCGGCTTATTGATCTTTTCGCGACCCCATCGATATCTACCCTTTTATTTTCATGCTGTTTCGCTAGATTAGATTTCGCTCTTTCTTCCAACCACTTTTTGTGTTCTTATTTGTTTCTAACCTTTTCACAAGTAACATGCAACAAAGACTCGAGTAATCGTATTAGTCTAAATCAAGATTTTTTGTAGGATAAGTGTAAAATCAAAGTCGTTGCGCCAATGCATGAATGGAAACGCAATTATCGCCCGATGTCGGCATTTTTTCATCGTTCCATCTCTGTGTAGACAAGATGGTATCAATGTTGACCTTAGACGTTTTTTAGTCTCATTAACTTGTCCTTCATAATCGTTTTATTGACTTATCGTTCATAGTAGTCAAGGTAGGTCACTCAGTCAATCAATAGACGCAGGCGACTTAGCCAGTCAATAAGCATGGGTCACCTAGTCAGTCAGTAGGCGTAGGTCACTAAGTCAATCAATAGACATAGGTGACTTAGCCATTCAATAGACATAGGTCACCTAGTCAATCAATAAACGAAGGTCACCTAGTCAACAGATAAACGTAGGTCACCGAGTCAGTCAATAGGCATGGATCACTTAGTCAATCAACAGCGCATATATGTAACTCACCCTTTTCTGTGGTGGTACGTATGGCGGAATTCGTGATGACACATTTGAAATGGCCACATGACCGAAATCGACACGGAATTTGTAACAGTAAATGGCCAACCAATCCACGTGTTGGATATCGTAGTCGGCTGGTAGATCAATAATAAGGTCCTGACCGCCGCGATATCGCTCATTCATCGCGGTGATCCTAAAATCAATAACTTCAATAAATAACTTATTTTTTGTCATAACGAGGCTCTTTGTTATGAAGTTAGAGCAAAATTGTAAAACAGAATTTTATCTTGTCAAGTACTCTGTGATCAAACTCACATTATGCTGGCAACAAGAAATACATTGAAAAAGCGGTAGATGCTCTTTCGTTTGAAAGTGATTTTAATACCCGCAATATTGAGAAGCATTTTGAATACCCGGATTGGTTGATTCCCGCAGAACGACGCTTTTCTTTTCGAATAAAGCTAATAAAAACCAGTAATGAAGAACTTTGTTATGATGCACTGTGGTGCAGTGCCCTTCAGCAGATGAGGGCGATGATGTAGTACAGAGGTCAGGAGGTCAGCCGACAGGATCACATGCTGGGACTATAGGACTGGAAGAGGAATAGCATGATGTCCTTGGTTTTTTTGTGTGTAGTCAGAGATCAGGATGGTGCCACCTACGGCAGGTAAAGTGGTTCTGCTGCTATCAAACGAGAACAGTGGGGGTGCCCGACCATCACGTGTCGTTCACATGTGAACGTGCAAAATGATCGCCGAAACCGATTCTCAGAGTAGGTTTTGGATTTCACGCTTTTCGATGAAATCGATTACTAGTCGTTGAATGGAAGGTTAGTGAGTTGAGTAATTCCTTGATTATTTCTCTATGAGCTTATGCTGTCGAGCTCATCCTACTGATGATCCCTAGGTTGACGAACTAAATATAATAACAAGGGTTAGATGAGAAAAGGCGAAACGGTCCTTTTATTTAATTTGTGAGTGCCTTTCGAAGCACTTCTCTCTTGCTTCTTCATTAGAAAAGCATTTGAAAACTTTTGGATACAAGTAACACCAGTTCCCAGTTGCGAGGGGAGGGAGCCGTGTTCTGTACTCTTTAGAAGTTTTTTTTCTCACATATTGCTGACTTTCACTATTGCCACGGCATTGTAATATCCCATTTCAACGCTCAGGGGTGAAGGATATTCCCTTTCGCAATGATGTGCTCATTCTGTGAACTTCAAGTACTTATTAGTAGTTATTGCTCTTTAGTTTTTTTGTCTAATTCTTCTAATTGTCTATTATTCCAGAAGGATCAGTCTCATTCACAAAAACACACAGGAAAGTACACTTTGGCGCCCTAACACAGGTGCGCGTTACATAGATAAAGTCCCCGCCGTTGGTCCCCTCTTGGGATGTAGCTTGCCTTCTAGCTCCATTCAAAATTATAGTGGCTCACTCAATGCGATGTGGCCTATAACTCGCGGGAGGTGGGGGGGGGCAGCCCCGTATAAGTCAGTGTTCTTATCCTCCTAGACGAACATGTTACCAATTTGCCGTCCCCGGAAGAAAGATGGCTTCGTTAGCCTGAGCGATAGTCGTAGCGGGTTTTGACCACCGGACCGCGCGCACGGTAAACGTGCCACTTGCCACCTCTAGTCGCCTTATCCCCCAGAGAACAGGGTACATATCGTGTACATATACCCTCCTAACCCCAGCAATTACCTCTACTCTTCTTTCGAATGCTGATGCCCAGATTTGACAGCACTACCTACGTCTTCACGTGACTACACACGAGTCTACTATGTAGTATTTTCCTCTCCAGCATATGTTTAGAGGATATTACACGAAAATATCGAGTTACGTTCCGAATGGGAATTTCTCCTTTTACGATGTAGCTCCTTGGAGAAGTGGAACCTGGATTGCCTCATGTATGCGGAAAAGTCCGGACCCCATAAGGGAATCTCCCTCAACGTGCATCTCAGGCGAGTGCGTTCTCCATTACGCCATCGGGATTCCCGTGATAACTTTCAGGGTGCCAACTGCGGCCTCAAACAGCAATTAAAATACTAAAACGTTTCAAAAACATGACAAAGTACTGGAGATGTTGAATGGGTTTGCCATTTAGTCAATATATTTGTTACATTAATTTACTTATGAGCTTAGCCCCTCTTCGAAGTGGGGCTAAGTTCTTGACTTCCTGCTGACTTCCATAAGCTCGAGCTTGACTTCCATCAAAACCTATAGATTTCAAGCTCATACAGAAGAATAATTCATGGTATGACGAGCTTGAAGATGATCGTTCGCTAAACAGCGTTTCATCTTTTCGAAGAGCACAAACTCATCAGAGCAAAGCAGCTTTTATAAGATTGAAAAGGTTTTTAGTTTCTCTTAGAAGCGGTTTTATCAAGTTTTCGTCGGAAATATCTGAAGGACATTAGAAGACCTTAACTTTTTTATACCAAGAAAAACTATGCAGCAAAGCATGATTTATAGGACACTTTGTTTTCCTGTTCAGGCACTCGGGCGGACTTTCTGGCGCGAGCGCCGTTTTTTCTCGGGTCGCCTACGATTTAGGATGACTGACCACTTTTTAAGGACGTTTTCACTCGTAACTCTCATAGTTCTTTTTGGCGAGGTGAATTCATTTCCCTTTAAGTCGAGTTCTACGACAGGCCCCTCTTAACACTATCATAATTGGGCCGAAATCTCCTACGAGGAACATCTTCTACCACTTTTTTTCTATCTTGTAAAGCGAGTACAGTTTCAAAATAGAAATAAGACAGATCCACTCCATTGTAGGCTAAGGTAGCCCTTTCCAACTCCCCTCTAACGGCGGTCTTTACTCGTAAGGGTCAAATGGGGAGCATAAGAGCTCTCATCCCCATTAAGGAGTGTGATAGCAAATCTCGGCGTCATTCCAGCCCTCTTCTCAAACAATCCATCTCTTAAGTGCTCACCAAAAACGCTCCATAGAGAAGAATTTGATCTCACAGAGAGATTGTGAGAAAATCACGCGAACGGGCCCGCTGTTTAAACAATAGAGGAGCACCTGACCAGCAAACAGTACTTTTTCGACGAAAGCCGATTATTCTCTTAATAGTTAATGAGCTGATCTCATCAAATCTACTATACTGCTTCGCAAACTGGTATTTGATTAGTTGTTTTTTCAAACCGAGAGTACTGTAGCAGTTCTCTACTCTCTTCTCTACTTCTCTATAGGATTCTACTCCTTAGGAGTGGAATTAAATTCGCGCTACTCATATAGTTGGTCCATGTTCGTGGCCTATTTATGACCAGTCTACAGTAAAGAGAAACTCCGCTTTTTATATGGGTGTTCAATTACAGACCTGTTGCCGCCAAATGACTGAACAGGTATGAAAAAAGCAGAAAAATCATGGAAACATGGAGTGAAAAGTTCATGAATCGAGTTCTCCAGACCTCCTCATTTCATGTCAGGCATGCTATATCCTTCCGCCTTTGGCTCCCCAATCGTTTCTTCGCGTCATCAAGTGCTAATACTATCCAAAAGTGAAAAAAGCGGAGAGCGCAGCGTACAATTGTCGTAATAGAAACTAGCCTTTGAATTTTGGTGGGCGGGGCAACTAGGGAGGCGTCAGAACTGCCACTTATGAGGGCCACAGCGCCGTCGGTGCTTTCTGTGAAGCCACGTAAAAGGGATAACCTTGGATAGTGAGGGCCAGACTAATCATACAACGAAGGTCGCCTACGACTTGCTTGAGCGCAGAGACGGGCTTTAAAGGCACATTCCGCGATAAAATAAGGCTATGACCTCTCAAATGTGTCGGACGATCCGGAAGGCGATTTTTGAGGCTGCGCTACTTTCAAAATGTGAAAAACGGCAAGAACTCCGCTAGAAGCTGACTAATTAGGCCCATGGACACCCCTTAGGCCCATGCCGACCCTCACCGGCTGCTAGCTACTAGCTAGTAGCCACTATGCTATCTCTCTCCATAACATTTCGGACTGCTTTTTCTGCTGCTTTTCTCCGCTAATCAGATACTTAGCACTTTTTCATTCCTATTTGAGTTCCGTTTCCCGCAATTTGCGGTCGCGAACCGTGCCTTTAAGCCACCCCCAGAGTGCTCGTATCGCAGCTGCGAAGACCAAGGTGTGCTGTCTGTGGATACCGCTGAGTGTTTTTCTACTCTCTCCATCTACTAATGAAAGGGTACTGAGGACTGCTGAAGCATTTGGGAGGAGAGGAAAGGGGGATAGGTCTAACGGGATTTTTATCCCTCTCACACTCTATGCAGGCAATGAATCCCGACACGTAGGCCTAATAAAGCCATTAGATACACGACAACATTTCCTCTGTTTCTCACTCTTGCTCTGAAAAACTGGTGTTGGCCAGTCCACTTAGTTTAACCTGTACTCGATTTCGTTGTAACAATAGCTGTTTACACGAAATCTCCTCTACTGATAACAACATCCATCGAACAGCTTCCGCCTTGTGTATACCAGGCCAGGTCAGCAGTCGAGGGACAGAAAACCCGTACGTCAAAACGAAAGGGGATACTTACAATTCTGGCGTGTCACGGCCACGAATCGGCACTTTCACTCCGGCATCATGAGCGACATTTGGCCCTCGTCCAACGAAGAAGTATCCATCTGAAAGGCAGTGATTACTCAATTGCAGTTAGAGCCAGTTACCTGCAAAATTTAAGCTGCAAATAATTACCAGGAGCTTTGTCGGCATCGAACGTGAAGCCGAAGATCTTGATCGTCCGCTTGTCCATGATGAGAATTGGCCCTGAGCCGACGGAGTAGCTGAAACGAAATACGGTAGCAATTTTCGTAGGTCGTTCTCTAAATGTTTCAATTTGTCTTACCGGCTGCCTTTTAGTTCACTGGCTAAAAACTGAGGTCGCGGAACAATGAGGTTCTCAGGGATGACAATCGAGCCGAAGTTATGCTGAAACGATTCGAGAGAACAATTCATACCGACCTGACCTCTCTTTCAGATAGCCTACCTCATATTTATAGCAGAACAGGGAGAAACTCTTGAAATTGGTGATCTTATGCCGTCCAGGTAGAGTTAGTACTACTTGTTCCGCGTTGTCGTACTTTCCAAGTGCGGTAATTCTGTAACAGGCAGTACCGTTGACAGTTGCTGTTATTAGCCCTGTCTGAAGCAACATACCCATATTCGAATGATGGAATTTTTACACCATCCTGTGTCGGACTCTCTTTACGGTCCATCCAGAAATATAAGTCTGAAATGGAGCACGTTTTCGTCAACAAAAACCGTATTCAGCAGAAAATCGCCTCCGTTCTTCCTATGACCCTGTTGGTCGTTATGGGTTTATGTTTTTACCGATTTATACGATGGTACGACGAATAATTGCTGGTGTGTTGCAACCTCAAAGGTCGTCCTCACTGAATCACCTCTCGACCGTCCTCCTCTACCTGTTGCAACCTTCACCTCGACACGACAGTCGTATTAAACGACGAGAATAATCGCTCATAGTCCTTGGGAAATCGTGTAGCAAACGGGCGACGGCAGTTACAGATTGTAAATTACCATAGGTTAATGCTATCCCGTGACGATAAAATCGAGATCGTCAGCACGCTGTGCGAAAGAAAAAACGTTGAGCGCTCCTAAATGTCTTGGAGATTTCTCTCGGGAAAAGGTTGGCGGTATGATCAAAATGTCGATAGAGTCATGGGAAAGTTCTTCTCAACGTGTAGAAATCCCGAACTTTCCAGGAAGAGTAGCTCATGAAGGATTCACTACAGAAACTTTACTTTGAAACACGGCTCTATTCGGCTTGAAGGGGGCATTTTGCACTTATCCAATTCTTTCGCTAGTTCATGGAAGGTCTCATTTCGGTGTAAACTCTCACGGAATGGTGAAATGGTGCGAGTTAGCCACTCTCACTTTACAGGTCTCCACAAGGTGGTGTGTTCAAGCTTTGCTGAGTACCACTTGCTGCCCCTCTTAGCCGAAGTGCGCCTTTTAAGACCGTTAGAAACAACTGAATTAGCACAATTCACTAAAGTGGCTCGGAATCGAAGGTGTCTCGCAAACTGCCTGATACGAAATTGGAGTGGCACGATTTTGGCCAAACTGGATACGAGTACGATATCGATCAAATAACAGCTGGCCAGTAGGATGGATGATTTCTACACTTGAGTGAGTGCCTTTTTGTCCATACGGTAACTTCTATTAGATGGTTGATTATAAGTTTATATAATGTTTGGAGCAGGTTACTCGACTGCAATTAGCAAAAGAGGTACAAATGTGAGGACAGATTATGACCGTCCGTGGTCAGAGCACTTCCTGGGTTGTAATTCCCGGCTAGGAGGTCGTATTCGGTAGGTAGGAAAGTATGGGTTGCATTTGCTCTCGAAAAAAAGGTTTTTTGTTGTTTTCCTTGGTTTTTCGGTTTTACCGTTTCAAATACGCTATATTCCCCCCTCCCGCCCTCTCTTCCTCCTCCCGCTTTCCTTTATACGCCACTTT
>MU912032.1:73843-94173 GCA_036418165.1 Cooperia oncophora
GCCATAGTCCGGATCGTACGAATTGATTTCTTCGGCAAGTACTGTAAAACAGCTCAATTTTCTCTTAGTACAGTTTTTTTTCCAGAATTAAGCAACAAGTTGGAATGGCAACCTAAAAAATTGAATCTACAGATATGGGTGAAAATTTTGCGATCTAAAACATAATATTTTTTAGAGGACACCGCCTAAGAGGAAGCCTTTTTCAACACTTAATGTCCATCCATAACATTCGAAACAAAAACTTTTGAATATTCTTTGTAGTATGATACCATGAAAAAAAACGTTCTAGAAGGCCTATTTTTCATTGAACGACAAATTCTATTTCCTTTTTCCTATTATTTCAAATAGGTAATAAAGCCATCGAGGAAAAAACTGTACCTGATATCCCAGCGGTGAGCAAAATTATCGTCCTTAAAAGCATCCTTTCCTGAAATTCTTGCATTAATCACTTTGATTGTAACTTGTTAAACGATCACACATCACGAAAAGAAGGAAGGAACAAGAGAGGAACGACAAAAGAAAAGAAAAAAAGGTGAAAGACAAGAGAGGATTGACATCAAAATTGCACAAAGAAAAACCATTGAGTGATTATCGAAAATAATTCGCGTCGTGGGCTGGGGAAGTCCACGGCGAGAGGTCGTATTTGGTCGCTTTAGGTAGGGGGTTGTATTTGATATGCCATATACTCATTCAGATGGTAGCGGAGTTAAAGTCCTGAACAACCACTTACTTTGGACAGCTAAATATAGTAGTTATGCGGTGGCGACACCTACCCGCGCTTGACGACTTCCGGGGAAGAACTGGGAAATTCTTTGGAAAAATGCATGGGAAGTTGGGAAGCATTAACACGATGGTAGATTGCATGACTAAGGGGACCTCACAGAGCAGGAAATTTGGGGGGGAGGTCGTATTTTGCAAAAATTTTCTCCAGCCACACGGGGTGTTTTCATTGAAACCCACCAACCACGTACATGTACGTATATATGTCCCTCCCTCTTAGCTCAGCACTAAGGGAAGGGAAGAGCAATGGAAAGGAAATGAATGACGTCAAGGAACAAGAGACGAGTTCTATCGCTGTTTCTTATCTAAGTAAGTAATTAAGTATCTTCAACATTTTCTAGACATGATACTTCCGCATATCCCAGAGTATACAGGATACAAATGGCTATCTTTGAAATTCAGGGATGAAATGAGCGAGAGGAGGACGGAGGAGGGGAGGGGGGGGGAATAGATGTCACAACCTCTGAATTTCCTCTGAGAATGAGAAACATCTTCAGCTGTTCCACATTTGAGCGGATTTTTCAGCACTTGATCCACGAGTAAGTAATCGGTTCACCACAAAAAAAACTTGCTGAGGATATCAGCTCGAAATGAGGCTCGACAAGGACTGTGAAGAAACGCCAGGTTTGGTCAATGGGCACCATAAAGCTGCACCGGTGACTCCTTCGGATCTCACAGTTGCTGGAGTGGAAGCAAGAGGAAGACCTAGCAGGAGCAACCTCAGTAGGTTGTTATGCAACGAGAATGACAAAGAGAATAGAAACCCTTCGCAAGACCGAGATTTCATCGAACATTTTAGTTTCGAACAGTAAACGAATTCCAGAAGGAACTTCAAAAGAAACGTTTCAATATTGGGTGTTACTGGAATCGTATTCCGTGAAAGTTGTACTTTAGGCAGCTGAGTTTTAAAGACAACGTCAAATTTATAGGCAATCGAAACCTCTAAGAATAGGCCGTCAGTCCTGGTTGTGAGCTAGCTAAGGACAACAGATCAGCGCAAACACAAACGAATTAGGGAAATATCTTAGAGTAGTGCTTGATTGAGCACATTGTTTGTGACGTAACTGGACGACGACGCAATCGAGTGCGTAGCGGGTACGAGGGCGTCGTCGGCAGCGCAGTGGGCGTCATGGTCATCGTCATGATGGTCGTTGTGGTCCATCGCCCCCAGAGTCCACTTCAGAAGAATAATTGGCACTGCTTAGACGTATTAACCATAGCTGACGAACATATGCTTTGCGTTCTGCAGCTCATATATCATGCTTGAGAAATTGTCACTAAGATCTGACACTTAATCGCAGCGGGTGACTGTAATCGTGTATGACCTTGATGGGTTGCTAGAAAAATCAACGGGCATTTCATTCTCAACTGGTGGACATGAATCGGGGTCAATGAAATTATTAGCGCGTAAAAAACCCTCTGCAAAATAGCCGCGGAGACTTGAAGGAACTTAAAGGTTCTCAGTATACCTTTGGATATTTCGGTGTTTAGCGCCGCTCTTAGCGATCTGGGCATTCCTCAACTCTGTGGATAGCTAGCCTTAGCTCACCTTGAAGGATCACTCTAGGGTAATCTACGTATTTTCGCGACATTTAAATCCAAAAGGGGCTCCGGCCCAGCAGCATCGCGACAGCAGTAGCAGCCCTACACTATACCTACACGTACCAGATACAGCTTAAAGAATACCGTACTCACAAAAGGGTACTATCATCTGACCTGAAAACCGAAAAACCTTTGGCCACCAGTTTAATGAGATTACGAAGGACTTCAGTAAGTAAGATTTCCCTTTTATTCTCACAGAAGGAACCCCTTTTGGCTCTACAGTGGTTCCAAGAGTTTGTTCTTATAGGAGGCAAAAAATCAAGGTTGAAAAACACTTGAACTTTCCCACTAGAGAAAACAGTCAGCCAATTTTAGCCATGAAGTACGATGTATGTAACTCCTAATCGCCGCGTGTCACTGTAATCGTTGGTTGACCTTGATGACTAGTAAAAACTAATACCGTCTTGCTGTGGTAAAAATGTAGTGAAATTTCCGTGCAGTTCATGAAAATTCGCTTTCTTCGAGTTTTTCCGTGGAAAAAATATCATTCCAGCAGGTTCAACAAAAGAAGGGACACCATTACGGGAAACGAATACTTTCCCTCAGGATAGAAGAACCCCTCAATAACTATGTAATCAGAACAAGTAGTTAAGAACAATTACGGATCAATTACGGACAGTGTTCTTATAACTGTTAAGTTAGTTGGTACACATTACCCTCAGTTAAAATTCCTTCCAAAATTAGCAACCACCGTGCAGACCAGAGCCGAAAAGATTCGATTCATGCATAAGAAACAGGCAAGAAACTACTCATGAAATACTAAACTTCAGTGAACATAAACTGTATAGAGACTTGTACCAATTTAATCCTAATTCTAGACAAGTTGAAAAAAAGAAAATTTCAAGGTATTATCGTGAAAAAAGAGAAAAATGATCACCACAGTTGGGCCTCTGGAGGAAAGAGCTATAGGTAGAAGCATGAGATGGTAGCTACGTTTGCCCGTTGAGGTCGTAAGACCAACAAAAGTTGTTTTGAATTGGACTTTCACAACAGGAAAATCTTTGTTAACGACTCCACTATCAAGCGAAGGAAGAAACGGATCTTCAGTAGAAACCAGTTTCACACCTCTACAACTTCTAGCAGTTGCAGTAATTGGTCTGTGATCTGTTGACCACAGGAGCGCTTTCTCCTTAAGGTTCTTATTTCCTAACGTAATGCACGCCTTTTGGGGCCTTCGAAGGACTCGTTGTGAGGGACTCGTTGCAAGACTTGGACTACTAACAGAGCCGGAGGCTTTTGCCTAGAGGACTGAAGAAGGAACTCCTGGGCAGGTGAAACACTTTCGAATACAGTAATCCCTTTTCATCAGGAAAATCTCAGTTTTGTCACCGAGACCTCGTGTCCCAAGGTTTTCGAGACCTAATGTCCCAAGGTTATGAGCGCTAAGGTAAAAAGGGGCGAAAAAAGGGAGAAAAACTTAGGGTGAAAAAATCAGAGTAGCTAAAGCAGAGCAGTTCAGTCTTGGCGGATGTTCGTAGTTAAGAACTTCATGAAGATTTATGTCAAAAGATTTTTGAAAAATGAAACAAAGATTTCAGCTAAATAGTCAAACAAAATAGAATGTACTGAAGAGATATAGCTTACTTCTCCTTTCACAGAAGAATTTTAAATGCTGAGATGTTCTTTAAACTAGTTTTTGCAAAGGTGTCAGCAAGAAGTGGATCAGGAAAGCGATCTGGAGCACGTCGAGTGAAGTGGACATCACAAAGAAAACGGGCACATAAGGCGTTTTCCAGCGACGGCCACGGCGGGGGTCTCCCCACCTCCGCTCTAGTCGCTTTTCAAAGCAGTCGAGTGGACTTTTGACCCAATATGAATGCGTCTCGCTGAGGGTGGCCACCTGAACCAATACCCAGCAATCACGGGCACGAATGCGATGGACGAGCCATCGGGACCACCTCGAATCGCAATCGGATCCATAGGATTACCATATTGCCACACACACAACCACACGCACACACACACCTCGCGGATATCCAATATCTGTTCGGGAAAAACTGCTCGGACGATCAGGTTCCGAGCGGATCGAACATGGGAAATAGATGGTTGGGATAGATCACGGCAAAAAAGTTGCATAGACTGAAATCCTAGGAAAGCATTCAACATTGCTCAACAAATAGGCCGGATTAAAGGGTTTGGATTACACTGCAAATACAGATATTTTCAGGAAGCCTCACCATCTGGCCCTCTTTCCGGAACTATTTCCCCGCAGTGACTGGCTACCGTAGACCAGGAACTAATCCGAGAGCTTCGAGGAATCCGAGAACTTGAAATGTCCGACTATTTGCTTTATTTCAGCATTTCGTTGTTTGTGGCGATTTTACCAATGTTTTTGAAATTTTTTTTTCACTTGAAGAATGAACTAGTAAAGGCAACAGTAGCACAAAAAAATGGCCATTCAAGGAGGTGACCATTGAAAGGTAAATGAAGAGTGCGGACTGGTTTTGGCTTGCTAGCGAGGCGTTTGCGCCCAATTCAAGCAAATGAAGCAAAATAGGGTCAGGTAACCGGATGACTGGCTATGAGAAAGATGGCTACGCGCCAGGACGAGCAAGTACCTCCTTAGAGTCAATTAAGCCCAGGAAACAACATCATCTACATGTGAACGTGCCGAGGGCAGCAATTTAACGAGTGGGTGCTAAAGCGTTTAACGTGAGCACTTAGTCCCATCCGCCATTTCACCCTCACTCCTCTTTACATCCGCCCCAACGCATTAGAGACACATAATGCCATTGAACATCCAAACACAATACTCCAAAATCACCACCCTCTTATCCCCACAAGAGATTTGACGACCACAATTCATTAGTAATTCACGATTATGCTCAGTGAATCGGCTAAGGACTAGCGAATTTGGACCGAGTCCAAGAATGTTATCTGGGCCTAAAGAGTGATTCTCTAAACGGTGGAGAAGTAAGTGGGGCGCAAGTCTGCCCGTCTGGCAAGACTCTGGGACAATTATCGTCGAGAATAACATACAATTTCAACAATTATCGGGAACAGGTGATCAGTCTATTAAATACGAACAATAGGATGCGAATAGTAAGCGCAGAATGGGCGTGAGATAGGGTTAGGGGAGGAGGAGGAGGCGGCTGGGCTATGTGCCGCTCTGTCGACCTCGCCCCCATGAACAATTATGAAGAGATGACGATGAAATCAAGAGATTATATGAGTTGGAACAAGGAAAAGCTACAGATTCGCAAATTACTGGTATGATTCGAGAAGAAACAGGAGTTCCAATCCCGTCTGCGTAACCCGTTTCCCAAGCCCCGCCAGTGATTGGTGACACATGATAAACCACGACGAGGACCGCTTCGCGCTTTCCGGGGGTCAACGTCGACCCGGGGTAAACAAACGAAATGGACGCAAGCGTTGCCTCAACTACATCTATACAAACACCTCAAGGACCTGCACACACATTGACAGACATAGACGCCTTGGTCCGATATGCCAAAGAAGAAGCTATCCGATGAACAAGAAGCACCTGGCTGAGATTGTCCCGTTCTTGGCAATCTATCTACACTGGCACCATTTGAGCGATCGTTAGCGTAGACGTGGATATAAAGTGCAAAACGCCCGCAAAACTGCAGGTTTACTTCTTCTTACTTACTAATTCTTGCCTTAGTGATACAGCAGCATTTTAAAGCACTCTTTCGAAGAGAGACCACTGAAAGTTTTCTCGGAGCTGCAAAGGAATCTTAGAAGAGAACCTCTTTCATCTGATATCTGCTGAGGCTCAGGCACTTTATCTAATACCTAATTAGCAACAATTAACAAGATTACCTAACACTTACTCAGCAACAAGTGTACAACGCAGTGAAAGTACTTAGAAAAACTGCTTATGAACGTTGCTCGCTCCAATGACTTGCAGCAAGAAGTTTTTTTTTGTAAGTTAGTTCAATATTCGTAGGCAAAATTATGAATCTCAATGAAGAAAAAGTCTGCTCGTTGTTAACTACGTGTTTACTTTGAGGTCTTGATGGTTTTCTGTTTGATATTGTTGAGTGAATGCCCTTGTATTAAACGGTACAAAGAAAGGCGCTACTTAAATTCAGGTGGACAGGTTTGAACGCAATGTGGCTTGAGACAGGCGTTTTGTTACTTAGCTAGCACTTTTTGAGTTCATGCTAGTAACAGGAAAAGTCTTGCGAAGCTATAAAACGGTACAAGGGAGCCACTGCGGTTATAAGGATTCCCAGGACTTCACAAGGTGGCCTGCACAGGCTTTGATGAGTGTAGTGTGGTACCCTACCAAGCCCAACCGGGACTTTCCTAGTTTTGTGCAATAAATGGTAGGATTACGTTAATACTGGCTACGAAACGTCGGGAGCATCGCTTCCACGACATTCTTCAAATATTTAATGTTGGGTGACATCCAGTGCTGAAAGGTGCCAAAAAACGATTGCGGGCAAGGGGTGGAGAATCTCAGCCCAGGCCCAGACGGAAAAGAAGTCCCGGGTGAGCGAACCATGTGACCTCTTTCCTCTTTGGTCTTGGTGAAGAGGTTTTCCTGCCAAATAGTCATATGACAAGGTGTTCCTAGTGTTACCGAATATATACAGTGAATGCCTACCTACATTGGTTCAGAGCCTTAATTCCTCCCTACTGAAGGTGCCAGTAACTCCTGCTACAGCTAGAGATCTGCAGGAGGGCGAGCATTCCCAGCAAGGGGAAAGGGTCGTATCTGATCCGGCCACTGGTGAGGATGTGGTCAAATTTGCCTTCGGAACGGATGCCTTTGATTGTTGATTTTTCTCGGTTCTTCCCGTTCAGTGTGCCCTGTCCCTTCCCCTTTTTGGGGGAAAAATGGATAAGGTTTTGAGAAGGAAACAGCTCTGAAAATAAAATATGGAAAAATTGGGAGTTTAGGAAGTAGACAGGAGGGGAAATTCGAGGTTGTGGAGGGGGGGGGGGTCGCACTGCTGCTGAAAGACAATAGACACGAAAAAAAAATCAAAATTCAGGGCTATAGTGGCTCATTAAGCGCTCAAATGCACGTGAATATAGCGCGAAGGTAGTGGTAGAGTAAAGCCCAGCGACATGTTCTAAAGGGTTGAGGAGGTTTGTGTCCTCGCAGTGGCTTATCTTATCGTTGCGCATGGCATGAGTTCGAACAATTGGTGGTAAACGGTCAATGACGAAGCGTATAATTATAGAATAGTGATGAGCACAACGATCCTCACTAGGATTAGATAAGAATCTGAATCCAACGCCTCCCCAAACCGCTAGCCCAAGCATCGCCGTTGCTGACGCCGACGCCGCCGCCGTTGTCACATTGGCACATCTAACAAGGGTTGATTAATATTCGCCGAATGCTGAGCCGTGTTCAAGCATCGAATGCGCACTTGACGCAAAATTACACACAAGCAGTATAATCCGGATATGACTGGAATTGTTCTCATCACAATCAGGGCACGTCCTGTCGACGGGGGGAGGGGGGAAATTTTTTGCAAAATACGACTTCCCTCCCCTCAAGTTTCCTCCCTGGTGTGACCCCCCACTTCTCCATCCTATCTAGCTCTTTGCTGACTTTTCCCAACATCCAGCTACTTTATCCCAATTTTCAGAAGGAAAATACTGCCGCCGAGGGAAGGGGGGGTCGGCAGAAAATAAGTTTCGAACCACGAAAATAGTAGTAGTTGCATATGATTTTGACTGCGCCGCGAACTAGGGAGGGCAGTGAGGGAGGGGAAGGAAAAAAATTTTCTAATGCACGGCAAAAAATTGATAAGGTCTCACACTATCCCCCCTTTCCAAGCGACGAGCAAATAGGACCCCTCCCCTTAGTGGCAGCCTCCTAACGTTGCGGATAGCGCGCGTGGAACAGGAGTAACCAATATCGAGGGAATTTCTCAGGCCACTCCCCTCCCACCGGCGACCAAGTACGACCCTAACCCCCCCCCCCTCTCCGCCGCTGGGTATTTCCCAGCGTACGACGTGCCCTGATCAAAATACGTTAGACGATCGTAGCTGACTACGGTCGCACAGGAAGCCTGTGTTTACACACATGTTCTTCTCGTACGATCAAGACGCGAATAAATGTTGGCGATCTTGCGACCGCAACATAGCGTGAAAACATTTGAAATTACGGTTCAACTTGTGAAATCGTAACATTGAACGAGTCGCTATGAAAGAACGCCGAGCGTTTCTTGGAACGTCACATAGGAATAATTAGTGAGGACGTAACTAGCCAAAAAACTGGGCTTCCACTAGAACACGTTGCTACGTCATGTGTCTGTAGGTTCGACAATTATTGAACTGTTAGGAAAACGTTAACGCAGCAATTAACAACTAACAAGTGGTTTCCATGAGTTTAATGGAATTAGTGATGGGGGAGTGTCGAAATCCAGTTATGCGACGGATCGTCGCCAATCTTTCAGCAAAACGGGGCACACACACACACGCTAGCGACAATCTCGCACAAAGAAGTGGAACAATTAACCAGTTAGGAGGCAAACTCCCCCCTCCGCCTCCTGTACTGGAATTCAACGCGCTTCATGCGCTCAGCTTTCTGACGTATACAGCTTGAAAACAGCCTTTGGCATGGTGCTTTCTACTAGGTGGATCAAAATCATGGCTAGACTGGGATGACAAGAAACTCAGAACCATTTAGCTTGCTTTTTACCGCCTTCTCCTCAAGATAGGCACTCAACTGACTACAAACTCGAAACTTTCAAGGTGGATTATACAGTGCACCTTAGCCCTTTGCAAAGATCTTGGAGTATTGCACAGGGGATACTGTATGTCTGCACTAACATGTGACCCAGTAATAGTAATAAAAAGACTACCTCATCAACCTTTTTTCTGATTAAAGTGGGTGGCTGGTTTACCACTGGTATAGAAACAGACGTCATTCATAACCATTTGAAAAGATACATTTGAGTTCCTGGCAGAAACGTAATTACCAGTTCGAAAATAGGTGACCTTAACTGTACCTAAACCTAAATGACAGACATAGGAGAACCACTTGAACAGGCTGCACTTACTATAGGAAAAAGTACATCGAGTAACTACTGGATGCACCTTGCTTCTCTTTCAGTCTGCTGTGATGAAATGATGTAACTGAGCGGAATACGCCATGCATGCTACTTCCACTCATAACTGTAGTGGCATTCAAAGGGCGATTTTACCTATAGACTGAGTAGAGAGGCTGAGTTGTTGTATATGCAATTCATTCCAGTGTTTCCATCCTCCTGCGCGTGCCTGGCTCCAAGCAGCCGACTCTGATCTAAAGCTTGGTTGTACTAGGCGGTGGTCGTTGCAGAGTTGAACCCCTAAAATGGACGTAAAGCAATTCCACTCGTATTCATGCCCCCCTCTCCTACCCCCAGCCCAGCATACCATGATATCCCATAAAGCAGCCTTTTTCGAGACATTCAAAAACTCGCATTTACAAAGTAGTAAACTCGCATCACATGATACGGTAATGATTAAGAGAGCCGACAAAAAATCGAGGAGGTTGTCACGGTGGTGAACTAGCCCTCTCCATCGCCAATGTCCGTCGAAAAGGGGGTATATACTTAGCGCACATGAAACCGTAAACCGTATCAACAATGCAAACGGATTTTCACCGGGCCGAGTACAAACCCCAAACCTCCCGCTGACCCTTGAGAAATCCAGAGCGTTGGGGGCCTTGAATTTTATAACGTGCAAAGTCGGCAACACCGGAGAAATAGGTTACGAATGGCGAAGCAATCACGTATTGGAAAAATGACTGAACTCTTGGACTGAGTTGTGGATCCAATGGGTAACCCCTCTCGCTCGACGGCAGTTTTCGAGGGAAAAAGTTAAGGAATTCTCAGAAAAGCACCGGAAAGTGGTTGGAGGTCGGGAAAATTGGTGAATTCAAGAAGACGAAAGGTAGGGTAAGGATGGGAAAGGGAGGATGTAACAGAGGAAAAGGTTCGAAAAGGGGTCGCATTCTGCTAAAATTTTTCTCCACTAGCAGGAGGTATCGGTTGAAGTCTCACTACAAAACGTTAGAATTCCCAGACCTATGTATCTATAACTAGAGCTCTATTCACCAGAGTCCATACAGGTATGTTTACTGGTCTTCGGAAGGGAAAAATAACCTTGTAATCCTCGGTGGATTGTATCCAGGAATGGGATCAACATTACCAAATCCAAGAAAGAGGCACTATATTATGGTTAGCATACTACATAGCTCGAGAAACGCGAGATGAGGAACGGGTGCTGCTTAGGCCAAAGTCTTTCGCCCCCAACTCAGCATTCTTGTGACAACTTCTGCGTGGGCTCCTTTGTAAACTATAAAAACTGGTTCTAAAGCAGTTCTTGAATGAAGCTGTCAGCTTTAAGCTGCTGCGGCCGCAAACGAAAAAAGATCATTGTAGAAATTATTCAAAAACAGAAAGTTGAGCATTAGAGTTAGAAGGTAAGCAATGGTGTTAAAAAGCAGTGCACATGTCAAGGTGATGCTGAGTACTATGAAAGGGAAAGAGTCCATTGAGAGCGAGTTCTACAGTAGTAAGAAGGAATATTACAGTAGTAAGAAGTGTTTGTCCTTGTGTTTTGCCTAGTGAGTGACTTGAGGTCGACGTGCAGCCGACACACGTTTGTCTACAGCCGCCATATATCTTTGTGGTGAGATAATCCTGGATTTGCATATTATGGTCACTATGGTTGGATGACTCGACCATCTGCACAAAACCCCTTTCTTTCCCTCATCATCACCAACCTAATCACACCTCACTTACCACCTTCTCCAGCTCACACGTACATCTAACAGCAGCTAATATCATCGAGGAATGAGCTTCTATTGTAGCGCTGCGCATGCCTTTCATTACATCGGATAAGAACAGGTAATTGTGGCTAAATGCCAGCAGAATGCCACGCAACATCTCTTCATTAACAGGTTGTATAATACCCAAGATAGACAGGAGGAAAATTATGAGGAAACTTTGAAGGCCAACCCCCCCCCGCCCAAATATCTGTAGAGCAGAGCACCCTGTCAAGGTACAGTGTTAGTGAGACGCCGTGAAGCAAGAGAGTGCCAAAAACAGCAGAAGGACAATCGGGCCACCTTTTACTGCTCCACACTTCACAACTCACAGGCCACATTTCAGTCGGAATTTTCCAGCAAGGCTAGATTTGATTGCGTTTTTGTCCCCAAGAGGATTCTGAACCCCGTGCACATGAACTCCGAAGGTCAACCTCCCCCCCCCCTTCCTCTTCCCCAACATTCGTAGCGCTGCATGTCTTGGGGTTAAAGCAGAAATGCCTGACAATCGCGGCACGATCCAGATTCAGTCGGCGCGAGACGGCCTAACGCTCGGAGGGGAGGGCTGGCGCCAAATTGCATGAGGACTCTATAATCATCAAAAGCTCATGCATGAGGACTCTATAATCGTCAAAAGCTCACCCTATGGGTGGTCAGGCCTCCTGAACAAGAATGTCTTATTCGCTTGAAAATTACCTGGTACGTGCCCTATGGGCGCTGGCGCTATAACTGGACTATAGCTCGAGCTTCAGGATCTTCTTTAATACTATTTTATATTCAGAGAAGCACAGCCGTTGGGGAATAGTTTCGCAGTCCCCCTCAAAGTTACTTCCCCTGGCACAATTCCACCTCCCCTTCAAAACCTGTTTACCGTCTATCCGCATTTTTCAACTTTCACCAACTCTTTACTACTTTTCCGCTTTTTTTCCAGAATTTCTTCTCTTTCCCTAAGAAACTCCATCGAGGGGGGTGGGGGTACGTGGACAGGTTTGAGACGTTATCCGCCAAAATTCAACAATTGTAAGCAGTTTGCTAAGAGTCAAATACAATCCCTCGTCTTGCTGAGAACCCCACGACGTGCCCTTATCGATAATCGTAGGCAGAGTACCCCCCCCCCCAAATTCAACGTTCTGGCCAAACCTAGCCGTGGGGTGAAGTTCAAAGTTCCCATTAAAATGTGGCCTGAATTTGGAGCGAGGGGGAAGTAGAGAGAGAGCACTCCCGAATCAACAATGGGGAAGTTCCATCTAGAGCAAATACGACCGCCTTAAAAAGCTTATATAAGGGATCCTTCCCACACATGAAGGATTCCCCGACAGCAATGTGCCCTGATAAAATCTGCATTCCGAGTTACCACCAACGATGGCCACCGTAATCTCGTGAGGATCACAATTTGCATTTTCAGATGGCTTGAACCATATTAATGCCGTTCAGAAACGAGGATTACTTTTGATAATTCATATGTCAGAGAATGATTGAAGAGAAAATACGCTAAAGTCTTATGTCACATCACATCGTATTCTAATCATAGGAATTCACGTGAAATGGGTGGAAAAACGATGTCAAGCCGGATGGTTAGAGCGGAGTATGAGGGGGTTGAACCGGCCCACGATAACATCTACAACATGAAAGGCCGTCGCAGTCAGGGGGATCGAGCGAAACGAAATCTGCCTCTATCGCCAGAAGTCTTATTTTCAAATCATAGCGCTAATAAATTAGTGTCAGTCCAAGTCGAACGAGTCATATACAGGTTTGTCAAGATGCGCTAGACAATTGGTTGCGCTGAGCTTATCTGATTTAAGTAAGGGGAGGCAAAACACTACCGTATTCTTCTCTGATCTACTGTAGCCCCAATCAGGATGCTACAGCGCTTTACTCAGCTTGACGGTTTACTATACGGTCAGCTATTTCCAAATACAAACCCCGCGATTGCAAGTTGTTGGCAGTGGCGCCTAATTACGAACCTATGGTCGCTGAATGATACGAGGAAAGAAGAACAAAAAGAACCATAGAGAGCACCCTAAGTAAGGACCCCTGCCCGCCTCTCTGGACGTGCTCATTTTAGGTCAGCGAAGCGATATCCTGCCAACTGTGGTTCAGCAATCGTTTCTCCGCGGAATCCATGCTTATACCCACTAAAAAAACGAAAAACACTGCGCAAAGACTGAACTCGAGGCTTAAAAAACCTCTGATTTTTTAGTGTGGGCGGAGCAACTAAGGAGACGTCAGGACTTCCACTTGGTGTTCGCAGCGCCTTGGTTGCTTACTGTAAGACGCGAAAAAGAGACAATCATGAAAACTGCGCGTGGAGGCTGTCTTTAATTTTGAAATGGTTTTCGTATGTGGATCACACATACTTAAATTTTCAGCCTCAGGCTACGACAAGGCCGAAATGTGAGCCACCATAACAAAAAAAATTACCATAACATCTTCGTTGTGCTTACAGTATTCCATTAGAGAGAGCTCCTACGAAAGCAAGATTTATGGAAGGTCGACAAGAATACTTCAGTAGTGGCTAGCACGCAAAACGAGTAGTTCAGGTGAAAAAAGAGCGCTACAAAGTAGCAACAATGGTGGACAACGTTTGTAAACATGTTGTAGATAAAAATCTTCAGACGAGCCACAGACTGGACGATATGAAGCAGAAACTGTACTGCAGTACTCATGACCATAGTTATGTCGAAGAGTACCATTTGAGCATTCAGAGCTTAAAAACCCGGTTTTCTAGATTTGGACCAGTTTTTCAACGTCAACTTTGACAAGTATCTATCATAAAAGAGACGTTGAAAATCCCAATAATTATGAGCCGTCATCGTGAACGCAATAGCAATATAATCCCCCCAGAGATACTGTCAAGGTCAACCACTATGAGAGTCGATTGTACTTAAACATTTCCAATGGGGAATTTAGTCCATTTCACGATTGGCATATGGTGGGACATTTCAGCAGCCTAAGCAGCCAGCAGCAGCAGCAGCATGGGTGATTTATCAAGCTGAGAGAACGAGGACATCGTTGGTGCCATGAAATCACGCATACGAAATCAGTAACGCTCGCCCCGATACGGTTCGCTATGACTCAGTGAACAGTTCAAAATGGCTGTCTACGGGTCAGCCATCTATCAATGGGGTCTGAAGCCGAAAAGAGCGACAACCAATTATTTCATCCCTTTTGGACCTAATAATTAGGCCCTCTGTGATTTTCTGTTTGGCTCTTCTGCAAGAGAAGGAATACGAGGGTTAATAGTTGACTCAATAAAAAAAACCGTGAAGAAACTGAAATATCCAATTTTCTGAAAGGTTCAAGCTCTGAATTCCAAGCCGTACCTTCGCACATACAGAGGCGGAAAGTAAACCCAAAAAAACCACGAGTCGTACCCGTGGAAATTCTAGTAGATGTTTTTGAAATTTTGAATGGTAATTTTTTTACAATTAAAATATCCAGATGATATCTAATGATTACCTGCTGGTATATCAGTTTGAAATGTAACAAATACATTAAAACCTTGTGACAGGCGACTTCCGGCTTGCTCCAAGCTATTTCCGCTACTGTAATAGCATTCTCTCTGGAGATTCTGGGATAAATACCTGGTACTTCGCAGCTTGGTATGACCCCACTAGCTGTAACAACCGCTCAAATGGCTAAAGCTGTCCCCTAAAGACAAATATTCTCTGGAAACACCATCCCTGGCCAGTGTACAGCATTTGGCACCCAAATGATCCTGTTGTGGATTTGATAGATTCCTAAGTCTGAGAAACATAACGTCCTCATCATTGCGGACCGGTGGGGCGTGGCAGTGCGGCTGCTTTGGTGCGGTTTGGCAAAATCGTTCTGCACCAGTTTTTGAAGCGGGCAAGTGCATTACTGTATTATATCCTTCGTATTACTCGTTTTCTACCACTTTTTGTCGCATACGCGTTGCAACAAAAAAGGCTGAGAACGGCTTCAACAGTGTGCGCACTCCTTCTGGCTGACACGCCCCACCGGTCCGCAATGATGAGGACTGTATGTTACCTAACAAAACTGAAGCAGAAATCCCAACAAATACGATATATCCCACGGCTCAAAAGGGACACCCATTGGTTGCATCCGACTAGCTGTAGCAGTGACTCAAACGAATTCACATCTATTCATTACCCTGGAAATACCATCCATGTCCCATTGTTCAGCATCAAGGGCTCAAACCTGCCTTACTGCGGAATTGATAACCTTCTTGTTTTAAAAAAATGTATATTACCTAGCAAAACCGATGTGGAAATCCGGATGAATCCGATGTATCCCAAGAGACCAGTTATGTCCATAAGCGCAAGAGAATACCATCGTTTTCTCCCCTGGCATTCAAACGATAAATGAACGAGACATCACAGACGACGCGCCGGCGTTCGAACCCGATTGTCCGATTTTATTGCACCAGAAAAATTGGGTCAACCTTGAAAACAAGCCGATAGTCGCCCTCCGAAGTTCTACATTATTTGTTTCTGACGGATGACATTTTCCGATGTAGAAAAACTTCACAACTGAACAACGTGGAGTGTTGTGAGGGACGAGAGACGGAAGAGAACTAGAGCGATAGTAGAGTTAGAAGAAGAGTTCCTAATGAATGGCTTTATTCATTGATGATTGCTCTTCATTATCGCTCGGCCTGATTATCGCACGTCGTTTATATGGCCCCTTTTGAAAGAAAAAAAACCTGAAATACCCCGCTCGCGGGACATGCTAGGGTACAGAATCGGATAAATTCCAAAACAGGTCGTACGCTAAGGAACGCTAAGGAACTCTGCTAGATATTTGCCCATGTATACGGTTATTTTGCTTTTGTAGGTACAATGTGCCCGGAAATTACTCTTAAAAATAAAAAAGCGGTTAGGTTCACCATCGGAACAATGAAACTGTAAAGCGTTATAAATGAAAGGAAGGTCAAGGGAAAAGGCAATGGGGAAAGTCCAGTTCCTTGTATTCAAGAGAACCCCCATAAATGGCTGCCTATCATGTCGCCGCGCCGACCGAAGAACACTTCGGTGTGATGGTTGACATAAAGGGGAAAAGTTTAATAATTGCCATTATCATTACATTAGTATCGCACCTACCATCGAAGGTTTCAGGTTTGCGAAATCAAAGTTAGACAGTTGAAAATGCCACTTTTGTCCCCTCCAGGTTTGTTTCGCTAGCAGGTAAATATTCAAACGACAGGGCATCTAAAGAGGCTTGAGTTGGAGCTCAACCAGAAGAGTCTTCCCTGCCAAGTGTTGAGGGCTCAGGCTGGCATCATTGGTGGAAAAGCCACCTAGACAGCGTTCCAATCTGCGCCCGCTTCCAGGCCCTATCATTTGCAGGAATCATGAATTTAGTTCCGTGCAAACAAGGTACATTTAAATATAATTCAACACTGAAACAAAAAAAGTATTTTTGTCGCGGTTCGGCGTTGTGGGGGCACTAAATGGTACCGAATGAAACGTGTACAGGCCTGCAATTCAGGGTAAAGACCCTGAATTACTGCAATCAAAGTGGGCCAGTTTTACACTTAGCAGCACCGTAATAGTTTACAGTTTAATTGACATAAGTAACCTTAAAAAGTTAACGGAATTGCAAAATGCTCTTCACTCATCGAATAACACCGAGCCCCCTCAGTTCCTATTCCATATGCGATACCAGTCACCCAATTGGGTAGCTTCCTATATGGCTTTTGAACGAGGAGTCTTTTCCAAATTCTAATATCGAGAAACCAATTTCAAAATTTCAAAGAACAGATGGTTAAATAACCATAAATGTTGAGCCATGAGAACTTTCGGCTCTATTGACACCTTCCCCCCCCGGGGGGGGGGGGGGTAAAAAAGAGAAGGAGTTGAAAGGATCTCTACGGGATCACTGTCACCGGAATAGAATTATACAGAGCTACCATAGTTCAAATTGGTTCATCCATTCACCCACCAAGAGCTCCTTCTCTTCACTAGGCAAGCGAAATTCCTCATCACTGTTCCTACTAGTCTGGTGCTTCAAAGAGTTCTCCAAATTCCCTCCCCCCTTGCTCCCAATGTTATTCGCTTTGGTTTTTTTTTGTCCTTTTCCAGAACATAATTCAAGGGGTAGAGAGCTTCTTTCAAAAATGATTGGAGTTCCAACAGTAAATGATTAAATCCATCCACAGTGAAGCTGTACAGTCAAATTGTCAAAGTACTCCTCTAAAATGAATACTACTGTATACTCACTAACTATAGGTATATACTAACAAAAGGTAGTAACCGTAAAACCATTGTAATAAGCAACAATATTTGCTGTGATTTCTAGCACACTACTCAAAGTGGGGTTTCCAGGTTAGCCTGGGTGGGTTCATGTCTTCTGCCCATAACCCATCATTCTTGTGAGCAACAACAATAACAACAGTATGACTATTATAAATACTAAATTCCACTTCCTGCAAAGAGATGGCCATAAATTTGCAATCGGCGAAACAAGATTACAGAAGACACATAACTGTGTTCATTTAAATTTCCCATAGATGGAAGGTTTATACAAAGATATTTCGCGCAAATCGGCTCTGTGGGGGTATTTTGATCCATTGATTACTGCCGATGCCTCCTAGAGATTAGAAGTTTTTTTAACGACGTAAATTGTTTAAAAAGTCGCAGAAATTGGAAAACAAGATCCTTGGCTTATGGTATATTGTCATTTGAAGACAAGAGAAGACAATAGTCATATACAAGCTCCGCCAACTGAGGTCAAACTCCCCCGTTTTTATAAAATTTATGATTTTTTCAAAAACCTTCAAAACTCCCAACTTTCTCTCTCATCTAGCCCCGCCCCCAAAGGACATGCCCTACCCCTTGTGGGCAACTTCGCCCACTCCCCATTCAGCACTTTGTGGGACTTTTATAGAATTTATGAATTTTTCAAAAATTTTCAAAGTTTTCAATCTGTCTCTCATCTAGGCCGCCCACCAGGGTCAAGCCCCGCCCACTGTGGGGAACTCCGCCCACTCTCTAGGAAGAACACTAAATAGAAGTATAGTATATAGTATAGTATGTGTAGTGTAAATTCCTGTAAAGCTATGCAAGACAGGAGCTCCGTTTACGTTTGTCAAGGGACAGGTCTCATCCCGGTGTAACATGAAATTTAACACAAGCTAGCTAATGCAAAATGCCTGTACCTATCGGGCAGATAATATTTACACCTAATATTTAAATGTTAGCGCTAGTCTAACTACATACGTTGGGGTTGTTCTCGCTATCATTATCCTTCTATCATTCATCTGTTTTCTTCACTAGCGTTTCCGCGACTATTCAGCGCTAATCATAAGTCGATTGGTGGGGGTGATTGATGAGCAGCTCTCGAAAGTCGAGTTGTTCGCGGCTTTGTTAGTGACCCATCTCGATACCACTTCGCTATGTACACCAAGACACTTCACTTTCGATTGCCTCGTCTTGATCATCCGCAGGAATTCGCTATGCCGGTCGAATCTTCATGAAAAACTCCTCTTCAATCGAATCCGGAACACTGATAAGAGACTGGATGATACCTAAAAAGAGCTCCGCGCTAAAAATTTAGAGGACTTGATGAAAGTTTTGCAGTGATGAAGCTGAAACTAGCTTTCAGTAGAGTAAGTTGAGCTAAATCGAGGAACCTTCTGCTGCCGGCATGGTGGTATAGAAGATTGGACTGGTTGCGGTGAGTAGCCTCTCTAACAACTGGGTGGTTATCCGTCTTGATTACGAACTTCAGCTGGGTTAGAAACGTTTGATCGTGCAATCATAAATTGCTTCGACTTTTTAGGCTCTGAAGAAGGCGATCTCGTCGAAACCTGAACCAGTGCAGCTAATTTATCGACCTTTTGTGAAGTTGAAGCAAACCTTTCAACCAACCCATGCCGAGGTTTTTGGAGAGCCGTACGTGGCAAAAACCGAAGGCTACGACAGGAAAAGGACTGAATAACGAAACCTTCCCTGAATGAATGACTCTTTTCCACAACTGCTTTCAACTGCAGTAGAACGGGGTCGGAGCTTTCGCCGTTGATCTATCGCTTTTATGGAATGCGAGAGTATGGTACTCCCCCTCGAATTTACTGATAGCGGCTTTTCAACACGACATGGCCCACACTGTGAATTCCAGAGGGCAACTGATGTACAAACCAGTGTTTCTATTCTTCCAGAGGGATCCGGTACCACGTTGCTGTCACCGGAGGAAGGCTCGGCTGGCCTAGGCGGGAGCTTACACGGTTGTAATGGTTTTATTCCCGCAAATAAGGATTGTACTAATCGGTGGCACCAGGAGGATAGAAGGCCTGATCTGCCTGGATGGAAGCCATTCCGGGGTTTGAGCCCTCGTCATATGGCTAAGTGACACCCTTTTCCAAATGGAAAACTCCTCCCCACTGCGAACTATAATTTTCAACAAAACATTATTTAATATGGGAGTGTAAGAGTCGTTTTCGAATTTTGCACAGGATATAAACTGGAAAAGAAAATTTGTACAAGTTTTCTTCTTGAGTAATGAAGCAAAGAAGTCCCGGCTCTAATTCAACTATAATACTGAGAATTATCAGATGTCTAGCCAGGCTGTTCTCCAACATGTTGAAAAGGAAGTTTTGAGAAGCTCTCAACAGGAACAAGAAAGGTCTTTCTACAAGGTGCAGGCAAAGCAAAAGAAATTGGCAGCAAATTTACAATTCTAGCCAAGATTTAAATAATTCTAATGGGAGCACTGGTGTTACAGTCGCTTTCGCTGCAGACGCTGGGCATGTAAGGGGGCCAACTTTCGCGCAGCGCCGGCCGTTCTCCACCAATCGTTGCAGCGGGCACGCGAAACAATTGGTGGAAAACACGGGCTAGCGCAGTACAAAACCCAGGCTCCTTCCTCCCTGATGAGCCTCAGCGTCTGCAGCGAGGACAACCTTATGTACTCACAACAGTGAATACCAAATCTCTGACGTAGTACGATCAGAAGTCTGCTTATTTTACTGAAAATCCTGATCCTTTGCTTATTAAGAGTAATATCCAGTTCTTAGCTTAAGCAAGTCGCTCTTTAATTTATGTGGATAAGGCCGTATTCGAAGCATAACAACAAATATTGTCAAACACCTATTTCATTCTCGAGATTCACGAAACATCACCCCATATATATAATTTCAAGTTGCTACTGAGATTTTGAACGTGTTTGTTTCTTTACTTTATATTGAACAGAAAATATAAGACCGAAAACAATAGTTCAGTGAATAGCGAAG
>MU912033.1:0-26412 GCA_036418165.1 Cooperia oncophora
TTGCTATGCATTTCTGGGAAGTCAAAAATGGTGTGAAAAGTTTGCTGAGGAAAAGCGATTTTGAACCATTTTTCTAGGCTCTTTTCTATTTCTAATGTCGAGTATGCATAGCAAATGAGACCTTCGTCGACACTGCATCGAAAACAATACAAGTCAAGGTGAAAAAAGTACTTTATTTGGCACACAGTGAGGCAGCATTGTAGTTTCTCAAGTGATTCTCGCAGCATCCCAACCCGCAGTTAGGGGGAGGGGGGTATTCAGAGCCATGTTGGCGCCAAATGACCTAGGCGCCAGTTATAAAGGTCAGAACCGTGATCAGGGCCGTTAATAACCTCTATATACAGACTTTCAGCGAAATTTTTCTCCTCGAGCTGTTCGAGCTATGATGGTTGGTCTTGTTGAACTGGTGGCTATCAGTATCCTGTACGAGCAATTATCCCACTTCGATACTTCTATTCACTTGTGTATACCCTCATAGCTAACAACTACAAATTTTGAAAAGGGACACATATATATGTACAGCACAATATCTACACCTGGAAAGTTAAAGTGGAACCAGTTACGCTGGGTGCGCTGATCGGGTGCCACTGTCAACCAAGTGGTCGGTCCATTATCACCAAAACCTCCGAAACTTTTTTTGCTGGGAAGTTCGTATACAGGAGTATCTGGCAGCCCCGCTCACGATTCTAACTGTCGCGAATCGCGAGGATCGCTAACAAGGGTTTCTCCCGGGTGTGCTGGCGCCTACCGTAGCCTGCCGCCGTGACCTACGTTTTTGCTCTATTCCAGCATGATCGCGCGGGAAACCGCTGCCACCCCGGTGGCATCGATCACAGCAGCCTTCACTTCCTCCTCTCCGTCTACTCCAGAGCGGTCGACTACTAACCTTCTCCCGACTCAGCTATTCCATTCGTCAGTCGGCCCTGAACTAACACTCTACCTAATCCAGCGGCACACCTTGCCAGTAGCCGGATGCTACGTATTGTCTGTTATTCTTCTAGAATAGCAACGACGTCTATCCTCCCTTGGTCGACCCACGACCGGCGGCGGCTATTGCTAGGGCGTGGGCCCTTAGAACTATCAGTGAGAATATGCTCAAGGCTACTTCAACATCCGCTCAGTTGGCGGCGAGATATCAATCATCTCCGTGAGTTCCGTAGTGCTTTACGTTCTAAAGGTTCGTAGATCCCCTCGACGGAACTGTTGACTGAGTTATCTTCTTTACTGATAGGTAGTTCATGTTACTTTACCAAAGCTCATAAAGTTGCTAACCCTAACTCTGTTCTAGTACAAGAGGAGTTTTGCCTTGCGATTCTTGCCAGTCATCTTGTTGTGGTGCATTAGTTTGGTGGGTTGATCTTAATCGACTGTGCAGAAAGAGGCAAGGGAATCAGGCTGTTCGACCCGTAATCCAGGACTTGCCGCGCATGGGAGATGGAGCGTAGGGCGAAGGGCGCCACGAAATTCTCCTCTCCCGCCGTCCTGCTCGCGGAGCAACCCCGATTCGCAACATGGTGCATCGGCCGGTCGCAATCGGACCCGTTCACCTATCGATTGATCACCGATGGGTGGTAAAAACGGCCCTACCACCAGCTCGCCTGCAGGATGGCGCCCCTCTCCCACAAACTACAAACGGATTAGGACAGCCCCATCGTATACATAGGTAGTCCAGAAGTTACTCATCAACTAGGGTGCTAAGCTGAATTAGTTTCTCGGATATTACAGTCGGTCTAGACTGTGGCAACTGGCCAACTTGATATCCATGCGCAGAGAAACTAAGGATGCAATACCTAGGTATCTTAGCTGAGGAGGTTGCAGGAACCGACAGCGGAGAGCCTGCGCCTCAAAGTGGAGCTGGGGAGCTACGCCTGCACTGCCAGGGAAGGTGGGCAGTGTAGGTGGATCGCAGTCCTGAGTGCGTAGAGGTACGCGCTGTAAGGTGAGCGGCTTGAGGTGGCAACCGTCACTAAAGTTAGTCCCAAAGGTTGGGCCACTGGGATGAGGCTTCTCACACGCCTACTCTTATGAGGGTTGCCACCCGATGAAGGTAGCGTTTAGGGCTACGTGCTGCTAACAGAGAGTATGGAGCGTACGGATCTTACGACGGACTAATCTCGCCCGAAGTGAATTCGGCTTGGCATCGACGACGGCTTACGCTTATCGAAATGTGAAAAAGGTACTGCTCCATGAATCAACACACGTCTCAATTATTTATCAGCAGTGAGGGCATATTTTCCAGAAGTTGTACTCCCTTTCGCACTTACTGCTTGCGTCATATCACTCTTCGCGTTATAAGCAATTCATCAACTGGAGGAAAGGACCATTAATATACCCATCTAGCTAAGTCTCTACAGTTTTATCCTACATTATAATTCAATCAAGTGGGCTGTCATGCACACTTAGTAGTAACTATGTTGAGCTACAGAGGGACACACCCTAGTAGCTGCCGTTGCCGTGAAGAACAAACATAACAGGGACGCCAAGCGGAGAGCAGACTTTGAAGAGAATAGGAAGTTACTCCAGGACCAGTTAACAATAATCCATTATACTCAGCTTCACCAGAAGTACTATTTATTTTTACTACAGCCGCCGGGTCTGAATTTGCAATAATACACTTCTCGTACTAGTCCATGTTTCCCATTAGCCGTTACGACTGGTGAGAAATCAGTACGAGCCGGCAACTAACTCGAAAATACGTGGCATGTAGATGGGAATATAACTCCCTGCGAATTCATCAAAGCGATGACTCAAAAACATCCACATCCGCGGAACCATTCCTGTTATGCGAAACCCATCCTAATACACCGCACAGGAAATGACCACCTTGCTCTGTAGTCCAAACTCCAGGAAAATAGAGTAAGGACCATAATGGGTCCTTAAACTCAATAAAAATATATATATATATATATATATATATATAATACTATATATTCATATACTATATTATATTATTTTATATATAATAATATATATATCATATCTATAGTATTTTACTATTATATATACTTTACATTATATATATATACTACTATATATATTATATATGCAAGCTATATATACATATATATACATTAATATAATACTATCATAAGACCTCAGTAGTATAACATGACTAACAAGAAGGGTCACCCCATGTATCAGAATCAACCCAGGAGCACTCATAATATGAAGGTGTTCAGTAAAACATGCCGGTTATTCCCACGTGAACATGGGCTGTGCCTCTTGGACGCTTCCCTCAGGAAAGCCCAAACACAGTCGCGGTCATAAGCATAATCGTAATACAACACGGCCCCGGTCAGTTAACCTGTCTAACGAGATTAATTATTATTCCAGTGCATTTACATAGTAGCTCATGTATCCATTCACATCGTAACACACCCATACTCCAGCCAAAGAAAGAAGGCTATAAGACACTATGCGAGGCAGGCAAGTTGTCCGACTTGTTTTCAATCGCATTGCTGAGCTGAAAACTGTCGCGCTCTCCATCATCGTGAGCCTTATCACGTGGGAGTTACAGCTTCAACAACGCAAATGAGAAAGCAAGACCACCTCAACTGCTTCGAAAGATAACTTTCGAAATAGGATATTTTTCGAATTCGAATAGGAAATAGGAAACTGCGGAAAACAGCTACGCCCCTAAATCGACGGTTGTCGGAGAGGAGAGCTCCCGTTTAATAGATCAGTTGCGTGTGTCGAGATATTCCGGGCATCGATGTCTCGATAAAACGTGTTCCACTGATAATTACAGGGTTTTTTGTCAGAGTGGAGCTGGGGAGAACAGAGGAGCTCTTCTCAGTATTCATGCTGTTCTGTTGTATTCTCTCCTGCTACGCGCGATGCTTTATGCCAAGCAAGAAGCGGGAGAAACAGACTTTCGTACGTGATACTCATCTCCCCGTGCTTTTTCTTCAATCCTCCTTCACTGCCTTCTTTAGTTTCTTGCCTCTCTCTCTTATCCTATGTATGCTTATAAGAATTTGCGCTTCCAGCCAGCTATAAACAGCTATAAACCAACTTTGGCTAAGTGCCAGAAGGGCCGCGCACGAGACGCGCCGCGCGGGCGTTAAAGGGACGGAAGCAGCTCGGGACCGGACGCCTCGTCCACCTACCGTCTCAGCGAGCCTAGCGAGCCTTGTGGAAATCGCTATAACTTCCTCATCGCGCCATATTGAGGGATGAAGGTGCTATAATCTTCGTCAGCGTAGAGGGTTCCAAACAGCACGAATTCATTTGAGGACCACTTTATCGCGGTAAGTGTCTTTAAGTGAACCCTTACAATACTTGATTAACACATCGACCTTTTCCCTTTTTCTTCTCACAAGGGAACCCCAACAGGTCGACCCGGCCGTTTGCAATGAGATGTACACATGTGGACGTGTCTTGAGCCGCTGAATCCAAATCTACCCTCCGTTTTTGCGGAACGATTCTCTGAACGGAGTTATGGGGCTTTTTCCACCGCATTTACCACGCAACAGGTCGTGGGATCGAATCCCTGCTGGGCTTCACTTTTTTGCTTCCTGCGCAAACGTGGCAAAATGTGGTTTTGCTTTCACTACTACTTCAGTGCTCACCTAATCTTGCCTGAAGAAAACTTTGCGTCCATTTATGAATGCGCCTAGGCACCTTGTAGAAGCTGTTAGTGCAGGAAAACACTGGGGTGTACAGGTGCCCGTCGTGCGCGATACAGGCGTTTTCACGCTCAGCGAGTGCCATATTCGTGTTCAGCGGGTCAAAATGCCTTTATACACAAGTTGCTAGCCAAATCTGGCATTTTGACCTGATTTCCATAATTGAACCATCCATGGGTTAGTTCAGCTGATGTTCACACCTATTCAGCTGCAGATACATTTGCCTGCACAACGCCTTGTCTTGCACCTTCTTACGCATTCATTTTGTTACTGCTCCAGTTTTCCTGGTATATAGAAGAAAATTCCGGCCAAAGACAGGCAATCGACAAGAGACTGGCCCTGGAACTAGTGGTGACCACCATCGGATCAACTGCTACCGGACTTTTGAAGATAGGTCAAGACCTCATATCTGGCTAGAAACCTGTCCCCAAGGGTAATTTTGCTCCCTGAACACGAATATGGCACCCATTTGACGTTTGAATGCATTCTAGACTTAAAAGAGACATTCCCCACAGAATTTAAATGCAACTCCGTTCAGAGAATCGTTCTGCAAATTTCGAAGGCAGATTCGAGATCAGCGTCCAAAACCACGTCTAGTGAACTATATTTCATTACGAATGGCCACTTGGACCTGACGACCTTCCCTAGTAGTAGTGGCGACCTTCTCCATTCCTCGATGCGAGCTCTAGAAACGGTCATTCTCATTGGAGTTCTCATTCAAGTTTTCAGAAGGTGTAACAGATGGAGCAATGATCGCTTCTATTGTCAAATAATCAGAGATTCAGGTCAACTGGCCAAACAGAAGTGTTCTGGGGACTCATATGGAATGTTCTGAACAAAAGCAAAAATGTTCGGAGTGTCAAGGATTCCAACATGCGACATCGTGTTCCTGAATCAGTGCACTTATCCACTAGGCCATCGGCGACCTGCCGTGAGCAACCATCCCTCTCAACTTATACAACGAGCAAAGATTTGATGGTCCGTAACTCCGTTCAGAGAATCGTTCCGCAAAAACGGAGAGTAGATTTGGATTCAGCGGCTCAAGACACGTCCATATATACATCTCATTGCAAATGGCCGGATCGACCTGTTGGGGTTCCCTTGTCAGTTCAAATTACTACATCACCTATCTATAGGGACTGTGCAACCTCACGCATTATCTCATACCTTGTTTTGACCAAATTAATTAGCTTCAATTCCTATCTTGCACCTCTTCTTACACACCGTCCCACGGTTGACAACCTTCAAATAATTCTACACTAGCTCCATAAAGTCAGGCTAAACTTACCCTTTATTCCAGCAAGATCTCTCAAAGCTGCTAATATATAATGACAACCATACTCCATATCAGTGCACTAGCGGACGATATTCCATATCAATATACTAGCCCACAATAGTCCGAGAATAGGACTAATCAAATAGTTAATAATGTGGACCTGCTGTTGGCATATTAACGAAGGCAGACCTCACCAGAAGGAATGCCCCTCGAAGGCAGTGTACAAACAAAGACAGATACTATGCTCAGTCATACATAATGACTAACTTCAAAAACGAAATCATTGCTTATTCCAAGGCTTAGACTAACTCGACAGCAGCCTTGTACTAATAATCCAAAACGCGGTCAATCGATAACGGCTCCATCACAAATATAATCCACCCGTATACAAACAACTTCCTCAATCTAATACATTACGCGCTCCAACGCGAACATGATCGATCGTATCGACCGCTAACACACCAACGCAGTCAAAATGGGCGCCAATCGCGAAATCGTAAATTCTCATTTTGGCTCATCAATCGCCAATCTGGCGGCGTCATCTCATAGTTCCTAATCCATTGGACCCATATTCAATTACGCCTAGTATACTTTAATCATTTATTCCAGTCTTCATAGTGTACTACAGTGTTCATTCTACATTGCTTCACTATTAGGTGCACTATATTGCTTACTCCGCATAACTTCACTATTCAGCGTACCATAACGCTCACTCTGCATTAATCACCCTTCAGTGCACTACAGCGCTGACTCGGTACTGTTTTATCTACTACAGCTTCAGTGGTCTACTACACTATTATTCCACGCCACTTCACTATATTACAGTTTTAACTATTTACTACAGCGTCTACCAGCTTTGCTCCAGCGCACTATTTTTTCTAACCAAGATTACCCCGAAAGGCAACTTCTCACTTGCAAAGACAATAGACGTGAGTTTATACTATTACATTTTCATTTACTTCTCTTTGATACCTCCAAGAGTAGTATACTTCACAGTACTTGTCAAAGGCAGTATCAGTACTCCTGGAAGGACACCCTTTTTGAATCAACATTCAACACCTTGTTATAGTACGGGTCGTAGTTGTACTAGTACAGCGTGCAATACCACGCGCATGCACGGCGTAATAGTACAACGATACCTGTGATAATACACTAGATTCAAAAAGGCATGGTCAAGGAGCTATAAATGATTACTACAGTGCCTTCTCGCACATGTACTCCTCAGTTACGTACTATGAAATGTATCCACTCCGCATTTCATAGTACATAACTGTTTGAAAGCCATGATTCAAACAAGATTTCATCTTGGTTGAAAGTGGCTATCTCAGACTTACGTTCATTCCCATACGCTACGTTTCCTTATATTCCACGCTATCAGTTCCAATATATTCCACATGTGAGCACCCTTACAAACTGTAAAGGCCATACAGCGTCTCGGGTACAATCGTCCCCGCGGGTTTTCACACCTTTTACGAGTAAAACTTTTTACTAGTTCCAACACGCTTTACGGGTAAAATCTTTTATAAGATCTCATACGGTAAAAACTAACTTTCACGATCTCGCCACAACGATCTCATCACTAAAACACTAATACACTTTTCTGTAAATAATCATTTATTTTGTTGTGCCCCTTCGTGTCCATCTGTTCCTTACCAAGTGTTCCCTTTTTTTGTCGGCTAGAGACGCCACAACAAAACGACATCCCTAATACAGCTACTTCATAACACAGTACTACAAGGAAGTACACGCGTAACAGTGCCCCACACTACTACATGCCTTTACAGAAAGCTGCCTATGTCTTCCAAGTAGATGGGGTAGTAGACAAACGGCGTCAAGTGTGCCAAATTATTCCAGATACCAACAGTCGCAATCACACACTAGCCTCAGCGAAGATACATGTTGGGCACTTACTACGCTAACTATCTACGTTCACCTCACAAACCCGTCTATTAGACAGTATTGTGTATTTCATTGCCATAATTCACTCGGTGCATCAACCACCATTCCTTGGCACTGCACACTTCGGTAATATTTGAAAGGTACCGAAGGACCCACGAGGTTCTCCAGAAGACAAGAAGGCTTCGAGGAATTCCTGGAAACTTAACGTTCTCGGGACTCTCTCGAAAGCCCTTTCGTGGCATACTACAGCGTTGCCTTTTCACAAAAACAGAATTCAAGGAACAATCAACTACACTGACTAGTTTATCAAAGTAGCCCAGTTCAATTTTGACCTTCAAAATTCTCTTCGAAAGGCGGAATCTTTTTGAGAATCGCTTTCGCGCTTAGTATAGCGTGTTTTCGTCACATAACACTTTCATGACGGTTACGACCATTACTCCATTAATTACAGAAGGCCAGCTCTCAGCTGCTATTTATTTTCAAACATGTCAGAAGCTGATAAAGATCTCGATGAACAACAAGTGGCCCAAGGCCGCGAATCGGAGTCTGAAGAGAGAGGTAAAACAAACCCCTCAGAAGACTCAGGTAGTGACTTATCAACTTCTTTCAGTAATTCTGTAAATATTACAGTGGTTCGTAGTGACAACGAACCACTTCTGTTAACAAACAAATTGACCAATACTCCAGAGTCCTCGCCATTTGCTCCTCCCGAACCTCTTGGTTCATGGGCTGAGCAAATGAGTTCACCGTCGGACTCGATAAAAGAAACAGTCATCCTTTTAACAGACATAACAGATACTACAACATCTTCACACAGGAACAACATCCTGATGAAGAAGATAACACACAGGCAAACCCGACCGTTGCCGAACGCGGCTGAAGAATCCCAGCAAAGTGTTGAACCTATGGACACTTCAGAGATAGTACATTCTGATAATCCATTGGAGCTGTCAGACGAGCCAGATAGTTGGCTACCAGTAGGTACCAACTCTCCTCAGCAAGAACGTGCAATCAAAACTACAGCTAAAAGCAGGAATGATTGCAGCGTCACAAAAAAAAGAAAGGAAAGCCGTCCAAAAAAAGATATTGCAAAGAAAAGAAACATCCGCATGAATGCGGTGCTCACATTTCTTCAAGAGCTCCATAGCGAAACGACGAGCTCAGACACAGGTGGCCCCTTAAAACCTAATACAAGTGCCACTTCTCTAATACAGTGTCCACAGGTGACCAACTATAGTACAACAGAAGTGCCATACACAGTCGAGGAGCTGACCGCTCATCCACTCCGAAAAGTATTCGACTATATTACAACGAATAATACATTACGCGACCAAATTCGTATCTGACGGTCCCGGAAGAAGAATATACACCGACTCGGCCTTCAGATTACCAAACGGCCGCAAAAGTAGTCCACTTACTACAAACACTTCTTGAAGTTATTGAAAATAGCACAAGATCCTTTCACAGTCTTTCAGTTTTCCTTTCCAATCGGCATCCTTTAGACTGCCAATACACCCACCTCATGAGCTGGATACAAGAGCTCACCCACTGCATAACAGCTGTCACAGTCAACAAGGATCAACTTCAAGAAGTAATTATTCCAAAAGCGTTTTCATGGTCGAATGACCAGATAAATTTTAGAACCACGCTAAGATCGTTCAATGTTACGCAGCCAATGGCGGTAGAAATACTACAACATGCATCAGCTATTACAGCGCATGCGACTCGCATGATACGCATTCTGGAAACTACCAGGTAATCCACATAGTGAGTCCAAAGCGCATAAGTACAAATGCCATGAACAAGCAATATGGCTTGAATATGGCAACAGGCACATCACAGACGTGGTCAGAATACCCTAGTTCATATATGAGCACGCTCAGCTGGTGGCGAGATCACTACTCAGAAGCACTTATGGGTGGAATAACAGAAAACTGCCCCCTCACAATCCCACAGCTGAGCCGTGACAACCACCCGGCTCGAGAAAAAGAAAATATTGCGATCATACTCCAGTTAAGGGTGTTCAATCACACCCACCAAAACATCATATGAAAACAACTAATCGACTGCGCTATTCAAACGATGCGTTAGAGACTGTTACTCCAGAATCTCGCGACAACCTACTCCAGTCGATGGTAATACCTACGACAAAACCACAGAGAGACTATCCTCCTTTACACGAGTCAGTTAGTCTCATCTTTCAGCATGACTCGTGTGTGTTTTGTTCAGAATGAGGTCACTATACAGGGGGGGGGGCAAAAAAAAGTCATTTTGCCTCCATGACTTTCAAGGCGCTATAAGTTACACTTTATTAAATTTTTATCGGACATTTTTACTACCATATTAAAGAGCACATTAAATACTATAATGATACTCCGCCACAGCCTTCTGGAGGAGCGCCATCGAGAGATTCGGCCGCGCGAAAGTGAGTGGGTACCGGAGTTGAGCGAGATCGTTGATTTCTCCGCCACTGTAGACCACCCTGTTGAGCTCCGCCCGAACTAGGTAATTGAGTGGGTTCAGGTCAGGGGACATATTTCAATATTACATCTTCATCAGGTACGAAACGCCCTTCCATTCGAAGTAGGCGGGAGTTTTTCCAAAACCCTTCGATTCCATGTGCACCCAAACCTGTAGGGCAGCACAAGGTCTCCCGAAGAAGGGTACGGGCGACCACCATGTGGAGAATATCCTTGCTTCCGAGTTACTGTGCTGTAACCGCTCAGCGCTCACTTTCAGGTCGAGTCTACCAAAGATAAATATCGTCTTTCCCATTTCCAGGTACGGCCGGTCCACACCATCAACCCGCGCCTTGGTGAATGGGGTGAAGATGATGTCCTGGACCGTAGCGACGTTGCCGGAGCTGCTCGATGTTTGAGGTCTTGCAGATCAAGAGTACTGGTCTCCAGGTAGCTATCCATGGGTGATTCCATTCAAGAAGTTCAGCTGTTTGGAGGCCACGTGAATTCCAAAGGCGTTCTCCACTCAGGCCGCGACTGGAGATGACTTCATATTTTGGTGTACATGAAGGTGAATGGCGGCAGCCGGCTCCTGCTTATAGAGGAAGATCTTGGGTATCTTCCGCCCTGGTACTCATATCCACTTCCTCTGTCTGGGCTGCGAAAACTTCGCTCATATGTGACTCGGCCGGAATGACTTTTTTTGCCCCCCCCCCCCTGTACATCAGATTGTCCGAGAGTAACACAGCTCACACATAGAGCCGAACTGGCACAGGACTTCGGAGTGTGCAGCAACAAAAGTATAAAGCGTAGTATGTATGTAGTATAAAGCGACATTACGGTACCTGCATACGAAAAGATCCTTGCAGTCAGTGCCGGGAGGAAGGCTACCATAGGGTCTTTTGTGTCAAAAACCCCCGGGTGGAGCCGGACATATGCATGAAAGCTTCGGAGTTTTATCCTATACTACAAGTCCAAACTTACCGGCCTCCTCCTCCAGGAGCCCGAATCCGCCCGAAGCACATCCAGTCTTTACGCAAACGCGCGAAAGGTGCAAAGAAATCCCAAAAGGTACTCCATTCCTTTGCACACTCATCGCCAACTTCAAACAATTCGGAGTAGCTTAGTCGATTAGTTTATCTAATCCAGTATTTCTCACAAAACAATAACTCACCCAATCCTAACTCATATTCCAGAACCTCTCACTACTCCAGCAATCGAGGTATTCAGTTTGTGAGAGTAGTTTTAACTTTACAATTTAGGCACAGCTAAACAGTACCTCACTTTGTGAACCCATTCAATTCGTTGACGGACCTTTATGGCCAATCGTCGATTCTACAACGAAGCAGTTCACAAGTTTTATTCCTAACTAGTTCAATATGTTTCTTGCAGTTTTCACTTCAGTCGGTTTAGATCAGATGTAGCTTACCATCCGTAACGCCAGGCAGAAGACTGCAGCTTTAGCCTCACGACGACGAGATTAAGTCATCGATCTTTATCGCTTTTCGTTATTGTTACTAACACCATCACACGCCGTTTTATTGCCTCTTGTTGTGTTATACTAACACCAATTTTCAACGCTGTCAAAGAGAGATAGCCATCTTTTAACAATCACGATCCGGCAGTCAGTTATAATAACGAGAGTCACTATGTCAATTCCGTCGAACGGGACCTGGGACCCACAACCCCTTCTCAAAACAAACCACACCACGGGTTCTCAGCAGCTGCCAAGCACTACGTCTGCCAATCCTTGGTGGACTTACGCCCAAGGCAGTTTCTTTTGGGGCGGGAGTGTCGCGAATCGCGAGGATCGCTCCCAAGGGTTTCTCCCGGGTGTGCTGGCGCCTACCGTAGCCTGCCGCCGTGACCTACGTTTTTGCCTATTCCAGCATGATCGCGCGGGAAACCGCTGCCACCCCGGTGGCATCGATCACAGCAGCCTTCACTTCCTCCTCTCCGTCTACTCCAGAGCGGTCGACTACTAACCTTCTCCCGACTCAGCTATTCCATTCGTCAGTCGGCCCTGAACTAACACTCTACCTAATCCAGCGGCACACCTTGCCAGTAGCCGGATGCTACGTATTGTCTGTTATTCTTCTAGAATAGCAACGACGTCTATCCTCCCTTGGTCGACCCACGACCGGCGGCGGCTATTGCTAGGGCGTGGGCCCTTAGAACTATCAGTGAGAATATGCTCAAGGCTACTTCAACATCCGCTCAGTTGGCGGCGAGATATCAATCATCTCCGTGAGTTCCGTAGTGCTTTACGTTCTAAAGGTTCGTAGATCCCCTCGACGGAACTGTTGACTGAGTTATCTTCTTTACTGATAGGTAGTTCATGTTACTTTACCAAAGCTCATAAAGTTGCTAACCCTAACTCTGTTCTAGTACAAGAGGAGGTTTTGCCTTGCGATTCTTGCCAGTCATCTTGTTGTGGTGCATTAGTTTGGCGGGTTGATCTTAATCGACAGTGCAGAAAGAGGCAAGCAGGATCAGGCTGTTCGACCCGTAGTCCAGGACTTGCCGCGCATGGGAGATGGGGCGTAGGGCGAAGGGAGATTGGAGACCATCAATCAATGCAGCGCTGCGAAACACTCCCCTCTCCCGCCGTCCTGCTCGCGGAGCAACCCCGATTCGCAACACTAACATTATTTTATGCGCCGAGGCCATTTGACGCCAGCATGGCGCTTAACAGCCCCTGCGTACGGGTTGACAACGATTTCAGTGCAAGAATGCTCTTGCAGCAATTAGAAGCAAAGAAAAACAAACATGGGAAAGGAATACACTCCACAACACAGATGATCCGTTTCGCTCGGTATCGCAGACGAATCATCATTGTCTAGCCAACCCCCGAGCTCAGTGCGATAGGTTGAAGACAAGAGGACATAGACTACATAGGGGAAGGTGTGAGAAATAGGACAAAAAGAGAGAGATTGTAAAAAAGGGGGGTAACATGCAAAGTTCATGCATCAAGATGATGATGAATTACACATAATAATGAAAATTATACATAATAATGAAAGAGTGATATAACACGAAGTGTGCTGTAAATACGTGTGGAAGGAAGGGAAAAGGAGTAAACCGGCAAAACCACTGAGAGAATGTTGAGTATAAGAGAAGGTATACAAGAAATAAATCAATTAAAGTATAGTGGAAAGAAGGGAATTAGTGTTGATCACTGCTGCAAATGAGTAAACCTGTGACTAGTCTATTTATCTTTCTATAGTTATTTGCGATTGAGTATTGTAACTTATAAATTTATTTTTGTAAATACATTTCACAATGCTAGTAATAATAAAATCTTCTTCGTAGCCATTTTTCAAAAGAGTGGTGACCATATCCGTTATTTTGCTAACGAAAACGTTGAAGAACGAACAAGTGTTCGCTAACCTCAAAGTTTCCGTATATATAACAGAGGATTTGTTGATAAGAGAGATATTTGTGTCCCTATACGGAAATCTGATAACATGAAGGTAAAATCATCCGTTTTATTATACAGCTTGGTACTAATTTTACCGTTAGTATATTAATTGTTAAATCTAAATAATTGCTAGAAACTTCACTATTATGAGTTTTTTTCAACTGAAGGGTATTTTGATAAACTTGAGAAAGTAGTTCATCCACATCATCATCAGTTTGGTTGTGAACAACAAGCAAATCGGCGATAGGTTGCACCGTGGTCAAAAATGAGTGTCGTGCTCGTGAGTAGGGTATCCTAGCCCAACTTTCGGCACTATTGAACTATTCCTACCCCAAAAACTCAAAAAAAATTTCGCTGAAACGTTGCCTATAGATGTAATTCGATGCCCTGATCACGAATATCACATTCGTTTCGAGCGCTGGCGTCATTTGGCGCCATTATGCGCCAATTTGGCGCCCACCACTTTTTTCACCAAAGTCGATGAAAACTAGCATACAGGGCACGCCATCTTTGTGATCATCACAACGGGGGGGTCGTATTTGCCCGCGATGGAGGGGGGGGGTCGTAAACGCATGGCCCATGTTGAAGTGGAGAGAGCGGTGATACACGGTACAAGTGAAAAGAAGCTCAAAAGGGACGATGTAGATGACAATAAATAGAACTAGGCACTATCGAACTATTCCTAGGCCAAGAACTAAAAAAAATATTGCTGAAACTTTTTCCTCCTTCCTCACAAAAAACTTCAAGACACTTCGCCCACCAACCCTCCTCATCTGGTCTAGATAAATCCCAATCCACTAATCCGCATCTAGAAAAGAATCCATTGCAAAAGCTACCTATGAAACCGTAGAAATTGAATCCTGAGCAATTTCCTCACAACAAAATCAAACTCAACAAAACAAAATCAAACTTAACAAAAACAAACAATCAAAATAATTCACAATCAAATGGATAAGAAAAAAAACTCACCAGGCCAGCTGGGAACCGGAACTATGGATTACTTTTGAATTTTGGCTGTTCGCGGTCAGCGCGCTCATACAAGCTCATTGGTGCGCGCTATTTTACGGCCTGGAGCCAATTTCAAGCCAAACACGTGAAAAGTACCCCTCATTTGAACACCCATAACTTCGTTGAAAGTGAAGCTATCGGAGAGGGGTAAGTGGGAATGAGTAGAGCTAGGTTGGCTCTTGTCACCTGAATTGAGCGATTTCAAAAACGTTCCGATTCCAGAGATTTTCCCCGTTGTGATCATCGTTGTGATCCGTCTGTGATCATTTTTGCGAACCGCGAGTCGCTACGCTTTGGACGTCCATGGCAAGCTTCATACACGGCCTTTCGTAAAAAAAAGAATTGTGCCGGAAGCTTGAAGATTTCTACTTTCCAGCAAGGCTTTAATTTTCTTCCTAGGCCTGCTATTCGAAAAAATTCCCCGTTGTGATCATTTCGTGCTCACCCCCCACGACACGAAAAATCAACCCCTCCGAGGCCATGAAACCTCCAGTTGGCTTGAAGACTTTGGTATGCTTCTGAAACACATGTTTTCGCAAAGGGTATCAGGAAATAGGCCATTGGGCGCCAATTGGCATCACCTGTGCAATGCGCCATGCATGGGGCTTTCACGCAGGTTTTGGAAAGGTGTAACTTCTAGATAGGGCTTCCCAATTGCAAGCAAATGTGCTCCTACGATCAGAAAAGTCCGGGAATGTACTTTCATCTGTTTATTAATCGTCACGTCGTGAGTCCTTTTGTTTATAAATTCATGGTGCCCTTGTGGGCGGTGATCGTAGCTCCTATCATCGCCCCTTCCTCGTACGTATTGTCAGTATGCTACACCAGCGCCAGAGTGCTGGACGTGCTTGGGACGTACGTAGGTACTGCGACCCCCCCCCCGCTCGACAGCAAAATTTTGTAAAAAAACCAGAAATTTTTTGGGAAAAAATAGACAAAGTGGTAGGAGGTTGGAAAAATCTAGGGAAGAGGTAACATGGGGAGGGGGTCGTACTTGAAGATGGAATTAGGGGGGGGTCGTATTTTTCAGGAAATGATCACAACGCAATGGCGTGCCCTGCTCGCATATGGGGGTTAATTGAGGTCCTGATTACGAATCCAACATTTTTTTTGGCGCCGGCGCCATTTGGCGCCATTACGCGCCAATTTGGCGCCATATTAACGCATAATGGCGCCAAATGGCGCCAGCGCTCAAAACCAGTGTGATATTCGTAATCGGGATGTCGGTTAACCCCTATATGCAAGTTTTCATCGACTTTGGTGAAAAAAGTGGTGGGCGCCAAATTGGCGCATAATGGCGCCAAATGACGCCAGCGCTCGAAACGGATGTGATATTCGTGATCAGCGCATCGAATTACATCTATAGGCAACGTTTCAGCGAAAAAATTTTTTGAGTTTTTGGGGTAGGAATAGTTCAATAGTGCCCAACTTTCAGCAAGAGTTTCCTCAGTAATGTTTCGAGAGCGCAATAGTTACGTAGGGTCGACTCGTGAACTATGAGTGTATAGAATGAGGTCTTAAATGGCATATATCCATGTATATATACATCATCACGCACGCAGGAACACAAGGAGACGGAAATCCGAAAAATGCAAAAAGTTTGTCGCCAGGAGGATCCGATCCATAAACCACCTTTTCGAGAGCCCATCGCACTATCCACTCCGCCATCCGTCGACCACGAAACATTGTTGCGGGAATCGTTGAAGTAACTTCGGTACTACTTCTCTCCATGCACTTTCTTTTGACTTTATTTTGCTCTCTTTTCGATACATAGTGAAGGAACACCTCATAAACTATGCACTCTCAAAGTTACAGCTACAACAGAGCCCAATAAGCCGGTTAAAATCGCCCTTTTCTGTCAAATTGTTTCCACTCATTTTTTTGGCGCTTTTTATCACAAACATGGATTTCGTTTTTGTTATTCCGATAAACGAATAACAAAAACGAAATCCATGTTTGTGATAAAAAGCGGGCCATTACCTGAAACACCTCCCTTGTTAGGTCTCGTTATTGCACTATGAACAGTGGTTGCCCTGAGTACTTGCAGAGAATGGTTTTGATAACAAACACACGGAAAACATTATTTCTTTGGTAATAATGGGAGGAACTAAAACGTCAAAAGTTGTTAGCGTGGCAGGCTCGCATTGACAACATGAGGGAAGAAGGCTAACGCTTTTGCATCAGCCGTGTACGGAGAGGATGTGAAATTCGTGGCTGCCATATATCAACCATTCATGTCGGGAATACTAAGTGACGGCCTTTCTCAAGTACACCATTCTCAGTATGAGATGAAGATATTTTGATCGAAATCAGGTCTATAGGAGTTCATCAATGTCTTCAAGTGACACTAATTTCGAGCGAGGATCCTTTTGCCAGTTCCACGCAACAATCCCGCCTAACCAAATTTCTTATGCACTCGCACATGAGTGTTATTCAGCGCGTTTTGAAGTTGCAATAGTCCATTTGTTTGGCGAACAGGGTACGTCGCACGTTGGTAATCCCACACAAGGGGGTTGTATCTGGTCGCTGAACGGGAAGGCGGTTGTAACTTTCTTCGAGAAAAGAGTTTTCAGTCGTTGCTTTTGTTTGATAACTGCTGTTTTGCGCCGCAGTACGCGATACGAAAGTTAAGTTATAATTTTCAGTCGTTGTTTTTTCTCATCCGCTCGACAGCAGTTTTTTTTGGAGAAAACCGGGAACTTGTGTAAAAAAACCGGAAAATTAATAGGAATCGGGAATGTTCAGGAAAAGTAGGCGAGGTGGTGAATAGGGTGTGGGTCGAGGGTGTGATTGCATAAGAGGTTGAAATATCAAGATGAGTTCGTATTCTGCCAAGATTTCCCCCAACAGCAGGATGTGCCCTGCTGGCAAAGACAATCAAACTTTCTTGACCTAGTCACTGTTAGTGTGTTCAGTTCAGTTAGACGTATCATTGATTTCGAGCGCTTCTGTCCCACCCAACCCCAACAATCTTGACTCTTTTCTACCCCTTCTGACCATTTGTCTCTTCGTTTTTTTTTTCGCTGGGCGCTACCCTCAAAAAAGATGCTAAAAAGACTGCTACTTGTCTTCAGAGATAAAATTGTTGTTTGGAAATTCAATGTGCACTTAGATCAACTTCGCCTCTCTCAATCATAATTGTTCCACCCCGCACAACTTCTAGACAGCAGCGTTCGCTTTACTATTCGACCCTGCTCGGATTCCTTCTCATGGAACTTGACTCGTATACAAGACTCAAATGAAACTTGAAACAACCACCTTGAAACCACTGAACCCATAATGGGGTGCACTCTGGTGAGTTGTGTAGACACCAATATCCCGCAGCGAAACCGCACTCAGCGGTAGAGAGCAAGCAAAAGTGAAAGAAAGGGCGCAGGCGAAATGCTTAGGATAGGCGGGTGCGGCAGGGCGTGTGCGCGGGCGGACGGCAGCTGCGAACCCATTCACCTCCTACATCCGAAGGAACGTTCACCTCCTACATCGCAATGAATGGTCCACGGGGGGGGGGTACAGTTTCACAGAATCAGTACGCAGCAAAAAGCAACAAAAAGGAGAATCTATTACTCCACCGATTTCCATATAAGAGAGGATTCAGCCCAGGAAGGCTCAGTAACCTGCTCATTAAATTCAAAACATAGCGAAAAAAGAACATTTCAGACTGTTGACGTTGTCACACGAGCCGAAGACTTCCAACAGGTGCGAAAGCACCACTTTGGAATAGAACATCTTTCAACACTATGTAGGTGATGAATGAAGGTTTTGCCCATCATAATCTCCAGCAAAACTATCGCATCGAAGCCACGTCGTGAGAAAGCCTTTTCAAATATAATCATTTTTTTCGGGTGCTTACGGGTTACGGGTCGTCCAACCATGTTGTTCGGAGTATAAAGCCGTTTTCCAGGGCAAATTTATTCGTTGGAATGCATTCTTACTGTAAAAGTAAGCTCCTCGAAGCAACAAAAGAAGAAACCAAGAACCAAAAATGTTCTTCATGAAATCTCCCACAATGGCTCCATTGTTTCAGAAACACTACGTCGACATTATCAAGCACATTAGTTATGCAACAGTACTTTCCAGTGCACAGACACTACGGTTGGAAAAACGCAAAATGGCATGCGCATCAAGGATTCGAACCGTCGACCATTCGTGACACCTACCACGTAACCACTCAGCTGCGCTGCTTCGTGCAAGAGTCTTATGCCTTTAATTTATATTGGATGATTAGGCTCCCTCGAAAAGCTCCGTAACTTTTTTTCCTGGGCGGTCTACAGAAGATATGAAAGACTACGAAAACCCAGTCAAGGCCTTTCACCAGGTATACAACTCATTCCAAATGGTCACTTCGACCTACCATCCTCCCCTTATCAGTGGAGAGCTTTATGGGTCAATTTCGAGCAATAGAGGGCCTTTGACCCAGTTGTGATTCGCAACTGTGTTGACAGGGATTTCCTCAATGCAGGGTCTTCCGGATTATGGTGTAGAGAAATATTCACTGCATATATCCATCTTTTTTGCTTCTTTCAAGACCTAATTTCGAGTAGGTACTCCTTCTCAATGGGAGCAAGTGAAAGCAGTTAATGTGTTGATATTGACCGCTAGCACTATTTAACTGACAGACGTCATACTGACTGCAGAAATAAATATGTATTTATTTCTGCAGTCAGTATGACGTCTGTCAGTTAAATAGTTCTGCAGTGGCTTTGTCAATCATATCGTACCATATCAGCCACAGGTTACAGCTTCCGCTGGAACATAGACCGCAGATCAGCGCAGGAGATCAAGCACTCACGAATGCGCGGTAAGGGGTCAAAATGGGTAAAATAATGGTAGCAGTTCTGCGGCTTATCGTGAGCTCATTCCTTCACTACTCGTGTCAGTTTTTTACTCTGCGACATTACGAGTTGAGAAATAATCCATTCCATGTGACCTTAACCATGTCTCTTTTGATATTGCGAAGCGAATAATATTTATTCCTCCCATATCTGCTTGATCGTATTTCTGTCCATCTCTCTTGAAACTTGCGCTACGAACATTATTGACATTGCTTACCTCTACTGAAACATTATGTTTGTATATAATGTTCGTTTCGTTCGTTATTGTGATAAAGTTTAGATACCCACAACAACACGACACCACGATTCGAACGAATAGCAACTCGATCACCACCCCATCTTTAGGGTGCATGGTTCCATCCGAAAGGACTCAAACGCCATGTAAGTTTTGATCACTCCTTCTCTTAATATCAGGTTGGTTCTAATCTAAAGTTATACTGTTGTCCGGTGCACTTATTTTCCATCTTCGACCTTTCAATATTCCGAGATTTGCATTAAATTGCAGCATTTTGAGAAAGGGTTGTATCGTAACGTTTAAAATCAGATAGGAGATATATTCTATAACGTGGAATCTATAGAAGAAGTCTATGGAATCTGTTCCACACGGTGGAGTCTAAGCGAGTAAGGATTCGCTCAGATTTTACCTGTGCAGAAGGGCCGCATCATTTCTTCCGAAATCTCTTCAGTGGATCCTCATTCGGGAACAATTTCTTTGATTCTTACAGAAAGCGCCAATCTTCTCCTGCTCGTATGGATCCATTCTCGATCATTGTGCTAGCCCAGTGGACAATAGGATGCACGAAAACTAGGTGCGCCATGTTACAGTTGTCACAATCAACAACACAATCCGATCAGCCCTTATCAATTTATGTTAAACGCGTGTTATTGTATACCTGTACTTATATCTACTTATTGCTACACTAATTAATGTGGGTTTCAGAGTGTGTACGTCGTTAAAGTAGCAACGGTTCACTCAATTTCAGCATTCGAGCGCGATCGAATCTGACGCGCGACGCAGTCGGACGCTTGCGCGACTGACGCAGTGGAAAGTTTTCGTGATCGACGCTGTCAAAGGCTTGCACGATTAACGCAGCCGACACTTGCCCGATTGACGCATCGAACGTTTGCACAATCGATCGAGTCTAGCGCGCGGCCGAAGCGCTGCCGTCGCGAAGTTTGACATGCTGTCTAATGGCACATGTTTTTGTGAGGTACATTCTACGCGCGACCTCTCAATGCAGATGAACTGCAGACTCACTTGAAAAAAATTAGAAGTTCTAAGCTAGCTAGGGAAGGTCGCCAGGCCGAAACGGCGTAATGAGATGTAGCTAACGGGACGCGGTTTCAGACGCTGATCTCGAATCTGCCTTCGAAAAAAATCTTGCAGAACGATTTTCTGAACGGCGTTATGCTTTTACTCTCTACGTCTATGAGGCGACCGGTCATGAGATCGGACCTGCTAGGTTCCAGTTTTTTGCTTCTTGATGGAACATGGTCAAATAGGATTCTAGCATCACTACTACATCACTGGACACCTGGGCTTGCTTGAAAAAGAGTTTGCGTGCAGTTATCACTGCGCTAGGGAACCTTGTCTTCTGAAAGAAGATTCGGGTGCATAGAAGCCCGTGGCGCGCGATGAAAGCGTTTTTGCGTTGAGCGAGTGTCATATTCGTGTTCAACGGGTCATACTGCGCCTAGGTGTTCTAGGCAAATCTGACATTATGACCTGACTTTGAAGAGTGAAGCACCCATAGGGTGTAGTTCGGTTCATGTTCACACCTATTTCTCCCGTACAAGGCCTCATCTTGCCGTTTCCGATGCAATCACTCTGTTAATGCCCCAGTTTTCACGAAATCTAAAAGCGAATTCCATTTGAGGACAAGCAATCGGTGACAGACTGTGCACTGTTCATCCAGTACTACCCCACTTTTTCGAGGTAGCGTTGAAAGCTAACATTTGGCCAGGAATCTGTCCCCGGGGGTAGTTTTGCTCTCTGAACACGAATATGGTACCCATCCGGCATACGACAATATGATACCCTCAAACGCTTATGGGTGTTCCCTAGACTCAAGAGAGGCGTTTTCACGAAATGTCCCCAAGACCTAAGTTTGGTCTAACCCCTGTGAAGCGAAACACTTACCCGTGTACCATGCCGCCGATGACTGTGGAGCGCTTTGCGGTTGTCCATGCAAATTGGCTGGTCCGGACTCCGTTTCCCTTCATTCATACAAACCTCCACAACTCTGTTCAACGAAGGGTTCTGCAAATTCCCAATGCAGATTCGAAACCAGCGTCCAAAAACACGTGCCATGACCTATGTGTCATTACGAAAGGCCATCTTGACTCGGCGATCATTCCTTGCAAGAAAGGGGGACAGCTGAACAGCTATTTTGGTAAATATGCTTCTTTTAATTCCAGCTCGACCAGAGTGGGGCCAGAAGGTACGAAATCATATGGTTCAAGAGGCGATGTAGAGGACGTGACTATTGGAACACTATTGGTGGGTGATAGCAAGTGATATCAGCTGAGAGATTTGATAAGAGGCGTCACAAGGAGAAGGCCACCATGTTATAACCCGTGTGACAGCATCTGCTAGGTGCTGTTGCCCGCGTTACGATATAAGGCGTGGGATTTGAACATCTTTGGTGGGTGACAAGACTGTGTATTGCTGGTAAAATTCGATAAGGGGCCTTAGAAGTGCAAGGCCAATATATTCATAACGCTCAAAGTATCCGCGAGGCGTTGCTAGCAGAAGGTGATATATTAGGTTGTTCTAAAGTTCGACATTTTCGAGCTTTTTTCGAGACAAAATTATTCCAGTGAGACGCAATTTTGATCAATCAGGTATGTTACCTTCATCGGCAACCTGCCGCCAACCACTAATTGTAAGCAAAAAGTGCTGCCTTGCTTCCAAGAGCTTTTTGGGCCCATGTCGAGAAAGGCAGCCGGGCCGTTTCTGAGGTATTTTGGAAACCGTATTTATCACCTAGAAGGCGGCCGCTGAGGTATTAGTCTAGATGGCATCAGAAAGAGCTAAGCCAGGGCTGCATGAAAACTACGATGGAATTTCCAGCTAGGCTTCAAGCTCTCGAGCAACTTCATTTTTGGAATATGTGACTCTGAGCTGTGGTCGAGTAGGCAGACATTGCTGGGTTGTGAAGATCATGTGGTGGAGACCTTTACCCTCCCTTTGCAGTTAACTTACAGGAGGACTCGCTGGTTAGCACAGCGTTGAGAGGAAGAAACTCCCCAAAATAAACCCCATGAATCGTTCACCACACGCACAGTATTACCTTCCTACTGTATGCGCTTCCAGTATTGGTTCATCCAGGGACACCTGCTTCTTATCCAGTCACAGTCGTTGCTCAACCAGTCTGTATGGCGCGAGGGAGAGAAGTTGTAGACAAGCACGCCATATGCCCATCTCCTTATTGTCGGTTAACTCGTGAGAAAACTTTTGACCGAACTTCAATTCTTTCTTGAGGAAGTGTGGACCACTGTCATATTGTGCTTTTGGAACAGTCAAGTGTAAGGACTAGATAGCAAGTTGATTCGTACGAATTGGTTTCAATCAAGGAACGCAGTAGGTCCAAATCCAAGGCAGGTGGCCTCCCTGGACGAGGTTTTCCCAAGTAGAAGTCACTTAAGCGAAAGCGATCGGGCCATTCCAACGCCGTACTATGGAAGGTAGCATCAGGACCTAACTCAGAGCAAATGCCGCGTGTGGCTCCAACCACGTTGTGACTTGGTGGAGATTCATATAGCGAAGTGTGACAAAAATTATGAATTTCATCTACCGTTTTGGATAGAACAGCGACTGCGAGGGACGGTAAAGCAACTGTGGGATGCTCACTTAACACACTTCCCACAGACCACATAACTGGATCTCGAAATAGCTGCGGAAAGATATGATCCAAGAAAAAAAATGACATGGACTTTTGGGACAACCTAATAGAAGGTGAAATGGGGACATCAATGGAGGGTGACAGACAGTGATAATAAGTGATATGGGATGTTGCGTTGTCGGCACCGTTCAAGGCGCTTTTACACTACCAGATTAGCGAGCCGGAGGGGGGATATATTGAGTGCTTGAAACGGGAAATTGAATGGAAAATTTTTCACAAGCTGCCTGTTGGTGGCGTGCGATGACGTATTAGTATTTTGAGACATGTAGGTCGCAATCAAAATAAAGTGAGGAACCTACGGTTCAAAGTGAGGACGTCCTGTCGGTGGTAACACGGGGGCTCCCCCTGCGGCGCACACAATGACATGAACAAAGCAATGCGAAGTTTTTTCAGTGCCGCCCATGACTCCACAGTTGGGCCTTTTCTGGAAGCAGCTAGGCACTGTATATTACACTATTCATTCAGACTAATTCAAGTTGAACCTTTCTCATATCGCGATTGCGGTTGCTAATGGAATGTCTGTGTAGTCTCTTCTTGCTTGAAAGTTAGGACTCTCATACCTTCTCAATGGAGTCCGAGTTTCAAACATTCGAACGCTATTCGCGGCAAACATTCACAATTACCTGTTGTAACTTGCAAAAGTTCAACTAATTACTGAATGCGATGCAAGGGGAGGGTCACCAGACCATGCGTCGCTACCCACTAACAGAGGACAACTACCCACCTCTACAAAGGAAAAAGCGATTGAGCGCTTGAGAACATTTTTAGAGACACTACGTGAAACTCCGCATTTACTGCACAATTACGACGAAACATTGCTCTCAACGAAAAAAAGGAATTATTCAAGAGAAGAGGGAGTCTTCACTAGCTGACGGCGCTATTGTGCACTGTACACCTCAACAAGCGGTATCAACACCCAATAAAGAGAATTGAGTTACGCAAAGTATTCGATGCATCGGCTCTAATCAGAGAGAATCCTTCTCTAAATTATGTACTCCATTTAGAAGACCTCATAGTGTCCGTGCTACAGGCCGCGTTGTTGCGTGTCGGAGTCCTTAGGTACGTTACTACACCTGAAGTAGAAAAGGGCCTTCTACAGGTTTCTATGAAGCTGACAGAGCCGCAACGTGGTTTTTGGGTACACGATGTACCAGTTCATGAACAAAATGTAGGGACGTTCCGTTCAGGGGGGGGGGTTTACTATAGTAACGTTTGGACTGAATGTGTCGCCATAGTTGCTAGGTACAATCATGCATCACCATCTACGACATTCTGTCAAAATGTGGGTCTAGCAAACGAAATCAGCGTGAATCACTGTAAATAAGCTCATCTTTTGCAACACCGGTTGAGACTACCGAAATATCCCTGGAAACGCGCAATTTTTGAAGAAATGGGCATCAACTCGAGAGCTTTCTTGCTGAAAGAAGCAATACTTGCTCAAATCTACCGGAAGCCGCGCCTGCTAAGTGTACTACACAGGAAGTGCTTGGAATCTCTTGGAACGCAGTTGCTCAAACTGATGCCACCACAACGCGCACTGTGACACGACAAATCAGCAAGACCTTTAGAGGCAAAAATATCACACGGTACACGAAGCTGCCTCTGGATATAAATAGCAAATGAATGGAAATCATAAAAAAAATCTTAACATATTTTGAGTCCTTCCCGAGACGATGTTGTACTAGTCTTGTAACACTAAATCTTGCTTTATCTGCCGATGCAAGTGAAGTGGCCATTGCCGCAGCGCTTACCTCTTTGGCAAAGACGACACGTCGCTGGCGATGGCAATGAGTAAGTTGCAATTAATCGAAACGAAGACAACCATGCCAGAGCTCAGAAGAATCAGTTCTAGCAGACCATGGCTGCTTTCAATCCAAGAAGGGACAAGGTTTGGGCACCTGCATCCAAAACCATCGTAAACAATAAGGCTTTTCGCGACTGTGAACGACTGTGTGAGGAGCCGCCCATATAAAGCATCGCCAGAGGACTCACCCAGCGCATTCCAGGATCTACAAGCCACTACAAGATTGGCTATACCGGAAGAGGGAAGCAGCTATTGGGAGCGACCTTACCGTGATCTAGTAAGCAGTGCGGTTAAAAGTGGATTTTATGCAAGTGGTCAGCGAGAGTCCGTCCTTGTCCTGTCACATGAATTTCAAGGAATCTCAGTTAATAATGACAACCGAATCCTGTCACTCCACCGCCGTCCCGCCCCTCGATTTCTGGGTATGGAAACAGGGCATTCCCTGCATGTCAATATACAACAAGTTGGATTGTTAGTAAAAACAGGAAAAACAAACAGTTCTCAAGTGGTCTGTATGTTTTCCAGATGTTAAATCAATAGAAAGACCTCGCGCTCTCACCTCACACCGGAAAAAAAGTGGATTAAGGTCAGCAGAGGGTCGCCTGTGAAGAGTGCGGGGCACAAAAATTGTGGGCGGGGTCTGCTCTGAGGTGGGCGGAGTCAGACGAAGAATCTGTAAAATAGCTCAAGAGTACTTCAGACACCGGAGAAAAGTGGAGTACAGAACAAAAGGCGGATATCAGTTGAGTCTAGAAATATGTGAGAGAAGGTACGCGCGCCGGGCCGTATCAGAAGGAGCCGCGCCGGCGTCAGCCGGCGAGGCGACTGGTAGATATTAGACGGGAGCACCGTTTACAAGGTAAACGTTCCTATTGTCTTCAAGGTGTGCTTAATGTTGATTTCATGATCATACGTAAGACCTGATAACCACTTTTTCGCCTCTGCCTAATGTATACCTTTGCAAAAAGCATAAATTCCAATCTAAGTTAATTCTTCCTCTCGGAACTTCTTAGTTCAAGCAGTAGAAACACACAGCTGTTTAATAAGAAGGAAATTATCGTCTCCAAGCTCAGGAAGAAGCGCTGAAGCCTAATTATATCCGTCCACGTCAAGCCCTCGCCCTATTTTGGCCACGCCCACCGGGTATCTAAGTCACGCACCCCAAGCACGTCGAGCCTCT